>JBBPCZ010000142.1:2665349-2677553 GCA_037974445.1 Brycinus macrolepidotus | reverse complement strand
GTTACAGGGACAGTCCCCCTAGAGACACTGAGGGTTAAGTGTCTTGCTCAAGGACACAATGGTAGAAAGTGGGGGGGGGTTTGAACCTGCGACTTTATGGTCATCGGGTTCACAGACAAGTGTTTTACTCTCTAGGCTCCTACCACCAACCCTTCTTACTGGTGAACTCGGTTATTTTAAGGTGCATCCACATTTGGTCAACTGAACATTCAACTTTTAAAATTTCCACAGAAGAGCACTGCTAATAGATTGGGACACATGAGCAGCCAGACATGAGCCTCAGGAGACCAAGCCCTAATGCTAAGCGTTGGGTGGAGGGGTATAAAACCTCAGAATTGGGTTATGGAGCAGTGGAACCTCATTGGATTTCAATCAAATCCTCATATCAATGTTCAAACATCTGGAGTCAAGTCTTCAAAAAACATAAAGACCGTTCTACAGCAAGGGGAGCTGAATATTAATTCCCCAGATTTCAGAAACAAGTGTCCATAAATGGTTGGACATGTAGTTTATCTACTACTAAAAAAAAAAAAAAAAAGTGAAGATCAATCAAGCATAAGAGCGCAAGTAATGAGGAAACCATAAGTTATCCTCCATTTGTTACCTAGTTTTTTAAAACAAAAGCATGTTTAGGCCTAATCTTTATCCAAAATTAGGATTAATTTAGCCTCACACCCCCCAAAATATGGTATCACGATACTGAGCAAGGTACGATTAATGTGCAATATTTAAAGATTTGTGATTTGCAAAGTATTTTAATGAGACGTTGTGATATACTACAATTAATTACTTTTGACTGCAACTTACTCCTTCAAAGGAAAACTTTGTTTTATCTCATTTAGTTTATACTCCGCTTACTTCAATCTTTTTATTTCGTATTACAGATTACAAAATCTTTGCTCAAAACAGGCCTTATTCTTACATATTTTTCACCCGATGACTTTTAGTCTGAATATTATAGCGGAGTGTTTGGATACGGTTTTGGCTGGTCTCCCACGTGCAGAGTGTGTGTTCCCCTACGCTACCAAAACTTTTCTAATAACTCCACTGAGAGAAGCCCTGATCTCACCGGGAGGAAACAGCACCATCTTGTGGATTCAGACAGAAATGTATTTTGGTAAAAGTCTCTGGGCCGAGGTTAAGTGAAAGGTCACTCACAAAGCAGACATGGGGGACAACTCCAAGCTAGAGTCACTATGGGAGCCATCGTCATGCTCATGAGCAATCATCTCTTCATGCATAGCGTTGGCCAGGGCCTTCAGAGTGGAGCCTCCCAGAGAGGCAGAGCTGTACTGCTGCAGGCTATTGTCCACCATCGCAGCCTAAAGGGAACAAACACACATTACGGGATGCTGCTTATAATATCACCATTATCATACAATCATATTATCATGGAGACACTGGTCTACCATATGGCAACCTCTCTAGCAGGACTGTTAATGCAATTTAATAAGCCTCGTTCTCCCAGAAATGTTCAATTTCAGTGTGAACTACTGAAAAACGTATTTACTTTTATTTACTTTGCTAGCCTAATATGATGATTCACCAGTTCTTTACCTGCAGAGCAGAAAGAGCAGGGCTTTGACCAAGGCTTGACTGGATGTTCTTTACCAGAGAGGGTGATCTACAGGAATGAAGGGACCAGAGTATAATAAACACCAAAAATGAAAACAACCGATTAAGATGAAATAACGAGATGAAGTTGGTAAGGTTACCCAGTGATCTTCTGAGGTCTTCTCTTCTGAAACTCCAGCTCATCCACAGTCCAAACGGCTCCTTTCACGTTCTCCACTCTCACAAAACACTTGTGGAGACTGAGGTTGTGTCGAACTGCATTCTACATGCCAGGAACAAAAAAATGAGGCAGGTCTGATACACTACAGTATCTAACAACTGAAATTCCACCCAACATTTGGACAAAGCAAAGTCATCAATTTCTTCAGACAAGAAAGTCTTTCAGAGTATCTCAGAAAAAACACTGAGAAAACTGAAGAAGAAAAAAAAAAAGATTTCGTCATTTACCTTCCATGTTGCTGCGTTGCGTCTGAAGTATGCGAAAGTTCGAGTGAACCAGTTGTAAATTTCATTTAGCGTTAGCTGCTTTTCTGGAGACTCAAAAATTGCCTGAAAAGGGGGGGGGGGGGGGGAAACACAAACTTTTTTTGGTTTTCTTTAATCTATCTGCACCTCAGTTACTTAACACATATTAAAGGAACTTATAACCAGGTATTAAAGTGCATGCGCACATTTCAAAAACAAGACCTTAGTAACATTTACGAATATTAGACAAAATACCAATCAATACGTGATGAAAAAAAGAGGCCTGTGACTGGCAAAACGCTCCTTACCTGCCTTATCAAAGCTGCATATGTGAAAGGAGGTCTCACTTCAGCACTTAGATAAAACTCCTTATTTTGCACAATATCTAAAAGGAGAAAAAGAGAGTGGATTTCATCAAAAGTGGCAAAACTGTTAAGACAAATTCTGAAAATCCACAGAGCACCAGGCAAAACTGGCCCTTTCCTATTCTGAGTCTTGTGTTCATAACAGCTTATTTCATTTAAGCTCTTGTAATAATAATAATAATAATAATACATTTTGTTTGTCAGCGCCTTTCACGGCTCTCAAGGTCACTTTACAGGAGGGGGAAAAAAAGTCAAATGTTAACTAAGGTGTATGAGACACAATATAGTAATACACAGTTATACACAATATACAGTAATATGCAGTTCATTGTATATGTTCTAGTATAGCGATACCAAAAAAGGAAAAAGTAACCTGTAAATTCTCTGGTAGCTTTATATTACCAGTTACTGAAGCACAACAACATTCTAATGCTGGAACCGGACGGCTCTCTAAAAGCTCCAGTGGTTTTCAGCTGTATGCGATTGTACATGAGAGCTTCCTTCTCTAACCTTGGTCCATGGCCAGGTTATACTTGTCAGAGTAGCGTTTGCGAATGGGCCCCACACCGTGCAGACTGGTAGGAATAATGACAGTGGGCATCTGGGGTAGCGGCGTGAGGGGTGTGGACGGGGCCGTGGCACTTTGGGAAATGCTCATACAGGGAGTGGTCTTGGGAACAGTTGCCTTGGCGAGAGTGAGGTTGGAAACCAGGTTCACCTTTCAGAACACACATGCACAAAGGTCAACCATACAGTCTGAACACGGAGCCACGACACAATGTTAGTGTTAGCTGACTGGGTAATTCATTGTGATTATGGGAAAGATGGAAAAGTTAAAAAAAAAAAAAAAAACACCAAACATTTCACATAAACTGTGGTAAGACAGAAAAGCCACTGAAAAAACACAGACAACAAAAAACCGACTGATCTTGCCTGCAGGTCTGACAAGCACCTTTTGTCAACACAACCACGTCAGTCTATAAACCATTTCAGCGGACAGTACATGGTAAATAAATGTAGGTGCCACACAGCCTTCTTAGATGGTGTATAAATCGCAAACACAGTGTTGCCCACTGCCAGCCAGCATCTGGGACTGTTTACTTCTGAGCTGTGGCTGTCATACTGGCCAACTGTGGAGCTTTATGTAAATTTACAAATTCTGCCAGTTTCATGGGACCAGAATGCTCCTGCAGACTCCTCAACGTCAAAGACACTTTCTAAATCTATCTAGACATCACAGTTGATGTGGAATATATGAAAACAAGATACAATATGATATTTATTTTGCAAATAAACCATTAGAATGCACTTCTCTACAGCAAATGGGGATTTCCATTGCCAGTAAACGTATACAAACATAACTTCCCACCCAAAAAGGAGGTCTGTCACCAACTGAGATTAAAAGCTTTCAAGGTTCTGGGGAGAAACCCAGAATCTTGGTGGCAGCTAAGGTTATCTGGTGTGCTTACCGGCTGTGGGGTTGGTTTAGGCTCAGTAGCTTTGACATGGAGGTGGGCCATCATGGCCTGGAGGCGTTCTTTGTCTTTAGCTAGCTGTTTTGCAAACACAAACAAAGCAAGTACACACTTGTGCTGTATTATCTGTTCACATTTCTCCCAAAAACTTCTGTAGATGCTTGTCAAATATTCTTTAGAGCATCTTTTTCCATACATGGCACCTAGGCAGCAGTTCTACAACGTCTGTACTTACGGGGTGTAAATAACTCCAATACATTTAAATACATTATATTTAGAAGTATATTTGAGCACAGAATCAATTTTTAAAATTATTAACAAGTCTACTTAAACCTCACGAATCAGTGAATACTACTTTTTACTTTTACTTTATTGCCAAAAAAGCCCCTTCAATTTAAGTGTAAAGCCATAAAAACCTGCATCATTTTAAAAGCTTACCTGTAGTTCAAGTTGTTGAACGACCTGCATTTGAACTCTGCACTGAGCTGTACTTTTGTCATCCAGCGCATGTTCACTGTTTAAATGCCTGCAGTTAAAGATAAATAATATTTACAAAATTGCATAGACAGACAAATAAGCAACACAAAACTGTTCAGTGATATTCCTCACTGAATTAAAAAAGAATGACCAAGAGACCTGGAGTGAGTTTTCAGTGTTTGTCGCAGTGCTGTATTTAAAACAGTAGGGGGCAGCTTCAGTATAGGAGTATGTGCTAATATCCAGTCAGAACAGAGCATTTGCCAGGCCTTGCTTCGATTTCTCTGTTTCAAATCTCTGTTTAAATAAAATTCCCAGCATGCAATGCATCAATAAGTAATTCATTTTAAAACAAAGGATCTAGAAAGAATCGAATTTGGAAACAGGAACAGATTCAAAATCTAAACCCTGCCAATCATTAATATTACTTATAGCTACTTAAAGCTGTAAAGAGGAGAACCAGAGTCCAGTACAGCCATTTTAAAACACAGTCATTATCACAGTTTACAGTCCTGTTTGTGAGAAGTCTGTCGCGCCCCTTATCAAACTATTTCAACTGCTTCAAAGTTTCAGGAGGGAACAACAAAGAGTTACAACAACAACAAAAAAAAAATCTTCAGAGCTTTGGCCCAGCACAGGATGATCTGAGGTAGTTCAGAGCATGTTTTTAATAGCCTGGTTGGGAGCTGAGCTGCAGAACAAAGACAGTGTTGTGGCAATAGGCAGGGTGGGGCCGGAGAGTGGGAGCAGGGGTCAGGGTCAGTGGAGGGGGCACAGATAAACATCCTCCTGTTGTTTGTTTTGGGAGGGATGGCCAGGATCACCATGGGTACACTGTTTATCACAGCGAGCTGAGCTCAACCCCGAGGGGCCCCACCGCTACACCACCACAGGGGAGGGAGAGAGAGAGAGAGAGAGAGAGAGAGAGAAGGAGAGAGAGAAGGAGAGAGAGAAGGAGAGAGAGAGAGAGAGAGGGAGAGAAGGGGGATTCTGGAAGAGCGAAAGAACGAAGAACAAATATTTAAATGGGCTGACAAAAAAAAGCAGGAGAAAAGGAGGGAAACAAAGAAAGAAGGAACAAGTCAAAAGGGCCGCAGAAAAAAAAAAAAAAAAGAAAAGAAAAATGAAAGAAAGGTAGAAAGAAAACAGGCCTATGAATCCGCCCTGCAGAAGAACACAAGGTTACTTAGTTGTCAGCTTCAGTCTGTTACCCTCCAGCGCTCTGGAAAGATAGAACTAATATGTGACAGTGACAGACGGGCAGAGAGACAGATGGATAGTTAAACACGTGAACAGACAGAAAGAGGCAAGGAAAGATAGAATCAGAGAAAGACACACTTTCACATACCATTCAAAGGTGTGACGGAACGATTGTTTAACTGTTCTGAATCACTGTTTCAAATGATAAAGCAAATTTGTTGCAGATCCACATATAATTTTCTTAAATGATGCTATTTGTTTCAAACCAATTATAGGAAGCTGTGAAACTAAAAATAGGAAACTTGAGTAAAAATGACTAGCTGTGCACATGGAGCCATAAACATATACAGCCAGACACAGATATAAATACACCGATAGCCAAAACATTAGAACCACCTGTCTAACATTGTATAGGTCCCCTCGTACTGCCAAAACAGCTATAGCCCATCGAGACATGGACCTCACAAGGCCTCTGAAGGCTGTGCTATCTGGTACCAAGATGTTAAGTCCTGTAAGTGGTGAGGTGAAGCCTCCATGGATCAAACTAGTTTGCCCAGGGTTAGCTCTGACTGCTCTACAGCCCCATGTACTGTGTGTTCTGACACCTCTTCTATGGGATTGGACTAAACGAGCTAGCCTTCATTCCCATGCAAGGAACTGAGCCTTGGTCCTCTCGCTGCTTCACTGGTTGCCCCTCCTTGGCCCACTTTCGGTAGTTACTAACCACTGCAAACCAGGAACACCCCACAAGGCCTAACTGTTCATTTCTACCTAACATACCCCACTGTAAAGCTGCTTTGTGGCAACTTGGTTGTAAAAAGCACTATATAAATAAAATTGAATTGAATTGAATTGAATTGAATTTGACAGGTGTCATTCATAATCAATATTATTCACTTGTCATTATTCACTGACAACCTGTCAGTGGTTTTAAAATTACAGCTGATCAGAGTATACAACCAGAGGCAGGTAAATATAAAAATAGAAAGATATAAAATATAAATATCAACATTTGGACCGTTGATATTTCTTTATGGTGATTAAGACCTTGCAGCAGATTGATTATAGTGCAGCTGGGTTGGTTTAATGCCAAGATGTATTTATTAATGTCAACGAAGAATTAAAAGGGTACATAATCTCCTAATGCAATATATAACAGACAGTGATCACTGTTTTCTAAATGTGGCGTTCACTAAATATGGACCATATGTTGAAAGCAAGCTGCAAAAAGAGGCAGTTTTGAATATACAGATAAAGAGCCAGAGACAAAAGGATATATGGAACAGACAGACAGAGGTATATAGACAGGGAGACAGCAAGAGGGACAGAAAACTCACTTGAGGAATGACTGGAAGTCTCCCAACACAGCCTCGCAGCCGGGCCACTTGCACACGCCGTGGCTGTACAGCGGATGATTGCTCTGTGCCTGAGCCTCCTGTGAACTACAACACAAATCAAACAGAGCAGTTAGTGCAAAACAGAGCAATATTCAACCAAATTCATCACAATTCCACATTCTCTTCTGTATGCTACTGGCTATTTACCACTCAGCAGGCTGGCCAAAAATGTCTAAGCAAATGGCTGAATGTAAAACGCTCTTTTCTGTCTGTTTTTCTTTCTTTGTTCTATTTTGCCTACTCTGTAGTCTGGGGCCTCACTAAACATACACTGTGGAACTACACGGCTTAAAAAAAGTTTCATTCGACTATTAGGACACAGCCAAAGACTGACTTCTCACTCACGTGTAAGACATCACATGGTCTAGGAGGCACCATTTTGGGAACAATATCAACAACAGTTTTTGTTTACTGTGTCTGTAACAATTGCACACTATAAAATGAACCAACATCTCGACACTAAGCGCAGCATGAAATTAATTGCTGCTATAAAGAGGGATCATTGCTTACTCACTAATCACTTAATCACAGATAACTAATTACACAGATGAGACAATCATGTTATCCTTTAATATTAGCCAGCTAGAAGACAATGTGCTCCACCGGCTGTCTTCACGGTCTGGCTACTCTATTCTTAATAACTGGCTGCTTAAAGCTGATCACAAAGGGACAGTTTCATTCATTAAAGACTAAGAAGAAAGCAATATCCCCCCCAGACAACTCCCTCTTTTACACAAAGGGCTTTAAAGAGAACACACAGGTAGCAATACAACAAATCACATTATATTGCAGTGTATCATATAGTTTACTGTTGTACCATGACTAGTACGATAGCTTGTGACTAGGTTGTGGCCATAGCATTTAGTTTCCATGAAACATTTAAATAAAAAATAAATAAATAAAAAAATTAAAAAAATTATATGAAGCATTTTAACATTTAACATTTTTGCACACTGCAGTAGGGCTGGAAAAGCTCTGCCAACCCTGGTGGGCACTTTTCCCCTGAGAGCACAGCTAAGCAAAAAGTGTTTTAGATCAGAAACACTTCTGTAATGCACCGGCTGGCTGCAACCAACAAGCTTTCTGCATCAAACCGGCAAACTCAGAGCTTCAACTTTGCTGTGAGCTGCATATCAGCAAAAGCACATACAAAACAGACTAATCACTATCACATGCTTCGCTGCCGCGCCGCATGGCTTCTGGTATTACACTTGCGTTAGCTTCATTTGGACTGTTGATATTTCAATATTGTGATTAAGAACTTGCAGCAGACTCGAATTCAGTTGGGTTAGTTTCATGCAAAGATGTATTTCTAAGCTTTATTAATGCCAATGAAGAATGAAAGGGTACATAACAAAGAGTATATGAAAGATAGTATGTGATCACGCAACGTTCAAAACGCAACATTCACTACCTATGAATTACGGTCCATTTGTTAAAAGCAAGCTGCTAATAGAGGCAGTTTTGAATTTGTGATTTTTATGATTTAAAAAAAAAACCCAAAAAAAAAAACAAAAAAAAAAAAAACAGTGCATTTCCATATACACCCACCAGCCATAAAAACCACCTGCCTAACACTTTGTAGGTTCATCTTGTGCTGCCATAGCACCCCACCAGTCGAGGCATGGACTCCACAAGACCTCTGAGGATGTTAGCGGCAGACGTCCTGTAAAGTTGCTGGGTGGCCTCTGACAGATCAGAGTAGTTTGTCCATTATATCGAGCAGATGTTTCATTGGACTGAGATCTGGGGAGTCTGGAATCTGGAGATCTTGGTCTACTGTTCTGGAGATGCTCTGACAGAGTCATCCAGCCATCTCAACTTGGCCCTCGTCAAAGTCGCTCAGATCCTCACACTTGCCCATTTTCCCTGCTTCTAACACATCAACTGTTCACTCACTGCTTCATTTTTCCCCACCCCTTGATAGGTGAGGAATTCTCTTATTTAATCAAGAATCATGCAGCCTTATATATACTCTAAATTTATATATTACGCCTCTAATAAACTGAAGAAATATTAACATCATAACATAAGCACATTTTCACTCCTCTATCAAAAATGAAGTGTTGCATCGTTTTAAATAATGAATTTTGTAAATCCTTTACGCCTAATTATTATTATTCCTGGTCGGCCTATTCACTTCACACAGGATGTTTATTTTACACGATTTTAAGTAAACATTGTTATGAACAATAATTATACTGTAATACTGGCCTTTGTAACAGCAGCAACATCACCTCAGAGGCACATGTGGTGAATTAAAACGAGGCATTCTTAGCTATAATTGTTCTCAAGGTTAACAACGAAACAAACAATATTTGTATTATGTACTGTGATCATACATATCATTTTCAGATGTGCAAAATGAGTATTGTTATGACTAACAGGCTTTCAAACAGATACATGCAAATATTTTTTTCCATTTGTCTCATCCAACCCTGCAAGCACATCACACAGAAAGTGCTCACTAATGCCGGAACATAAGTGCAATGTATTTTGTCCATATTAGGGATGGGTCATGATTTTTAAACATTCAAATTATTAAAAAATGGAATAATTGATGTGACTAAAGTTTTGTCCTAACAAATATATCTTCTCTTGTTTTAAACTATAACCCCCCGCTCACGAGCAAATGAGTGATTCTGAAAGATAGATGAATAATTCTGTGATTTTCGAGTAATATTTTGGTTTGAAATGCATATGCATCAATGAACAAACATGAAATATGACCTGAATTCCCACAAAGGCATGGAGGGCTACCAAAGCATCAATAAGAAGTAGAGATCAGGTGACATGTCATGTTAAAGACTGTTTTAAGAAATTGCATTCCTAAGAACATCGAGGAACCTTTCATCTTTAATCCAAATATTTTTCATAAAACTCCCACAATAGATGCATAACCAATCAAGTTCATTTAAATATTTAAACTAAAGATTAATTTAAAAAAAAAGAAAGAAAATGAATCTTCCACAATTCTTTGAACAGTGAAAGTCATGGAAACAAGTAGAAGTAAACAAACACACCATAAACAAGCAAACAAGTCTAAATAGAGGCATTCACATTCCCAACTAGCAATTTCAGATAATATTCCTATATTACTTTAAACAGCCGGATGCACAAGGTTATGCATCAGTAAAATTCATAAAAAGATGGAATTTTCCAACAGCTGTAGTTGAAAAGTTCAGTTGCATTTGGCAAAGCACAACTGGAAAGATGCTTCTTCCCTCCACATATTCCAGGTATCGAATTATAACTAGCTGCACTCTCTCTAACAAACGCACAGACAAATCACATCCTGCAGTCACGGATGATGCAAATTTGACAAACAAATTAAAGCAGCTTTTTGCAAATAAATGAGAATGCAAATGCAATAAAACATGTTTACGGAGTTATTTGTTCTTTGAACCAGATGCTGCTCTAAAATTCCAACCCACACATCAGACGCACAGCAGAGGAGCAGTGATGTAAACTCACTGGAGGATTTGCTCCGTCGCACTTAAAACCACACAAAAGGGATTTGATTTCATGTACCTGAGTACCTGATAATTTACAGCATTTAGAAAGACGAACTCTCAAATTTGTGTAACAAAAAACTAAAAGACAGCGTTCAAAGTTCAGAATTACAATTAAAACGTTTGGAACCACTCTTTTCAACTATACAAGTCATGAAAAAATTGTTCTTATAAATTATGAATGATTTCATTATAACTGAGAGGGCTGTGTAACATCAAGAATGAAGCTACAATAAACTTCCAGAAAGTTTTGTACATGAAAGGTGGGCATCAAATCTCAACTAATGTCAAGAAATTACCATCAACAGCCTTTACAGTATATCATTTATAGCAAAAAAAAAAAAAAAAAAAAAAAACTTTCCAAGCAAAGCTGGAAAGGTTTTTGTCACATTAGTGTTCATGATGTAAGGATATATTTTGATGTTTTGACTATTTTTAGAATTATCACCATTAAATGTTATATATTATATGCCAATGTTATATTATCTAGCTAATAATAAGATCAAAGTTTAGTAATTGTTCAAGTAAGTCCATTTAAATGTTTTTAAACTGATATATTACGATAGCAGCGGCGTTCAAGGCACTACGCTACACAATCCTCCAATCAGAGTCAGTTTAAGGCTTATTAGAAATCCAGTTATGGTAAAGGAACAGTAGCAGATAAATATGGATGTGTTTGATAATTTATTTCAAAATTCTGACATGGTATGTCTATCATAAATGAATCCCCGAAGTCAGATTTACCTAACTTTCCAGAACGAAATTATTATAATACCAGACTGATCAGCACGGTAACATTTCTACTAGATCATTTCTACTCGCACACCCCACACAAACGTCTGCATGGACCCAAATACATTTCACTGCATGTTGTACTTTGTACAGCTATGCATGCGGCAAATAAAGGATCTTGAATCTTGTTTGTATAGTGTACTTTTTATACTGTACTGTTGGTATAGTTTTTATTCTATTGCTTTTCATTTTTGCTGCTTTTATCTTGTTCTGTCCACTTTCTGCCGTGACAATGCAAATTTCCCACTTGTGGGACTAATAAAGGATTATCTTATCTTATCTTAATCTTGAATCAAAATCATCTGTAGAGAAAAGTAAAATGTACACCATCATCAAGCTGCTCGCATAGACGCTAACAGCACTAGCTCATGTGATCATTTTAAAAATAGCACTTGACATCAAAATACCATTCCAGTTCACATTCTGGTGCACTTGGTCTTGTACTAGTATGTGGAGACTGTTTATCTGTTCCAGGTGATGTTGCAGCCAAGTAAGGCTCATACAGCAAGATTAAGGAAAAGTTCCTCACTGATCTTACGCAGCTCAAGCTTCAGCACAAACTCTGACCTCTGTGTTATTTCACCTGTTGTAAGGTCATCATAATACCCATGATATGTTTTCATTTTTGTCCATTATCTGTTAGCCTTATATTGGTAGCTAAGGTGGGATATGTGGGTGATTTTTAATGGTGTAAAGCAGCGGTCCCCAACCTTTTTTGCGCCACGGACCAGTATCATGTAAAACAATATTTTCACGGACCGGTACAGATACGACTAAAAACAAAGTGCGGAAAAATACAACTCACCATCCCGCTGAATTAGTGGGAACCCTGCACGTTTCCCTGCTACGAGCCGGGGACCGAGACGAGGGTTTTTTCAAAATAAAAGATCTTTCAGACTCTGATAATCGATAAAATATTTTTTATTCTGTCTTTCTGTGCGGCCCG
>JBBPCZ010000142.1:2618494-2630589 GCA_037974445.1 Brycinus macrolepidotus | reverse complement strand
GGGGAGGAGTTATAGAGTCTGATGGGTGGGTGTGTGACAGGGGGAGGAGTTATAGAGTCTGATGGGTGGGTGTGTGAAGGGGAGGAGTTATAGAGTCTGCAGGGTGTGTGTAAAAGAGGGAGGAGTTATAGAGTCTGATGGGTGGGTGAAGGGGGAGGAGTTATAGAGTCTGATGGGCGGGTGTGTGACAGGGGAAGGAGTTACAGAGTCTGATGGGTGTGTGTGTGTGAAGGGGGAGGAGTTATAGAGTCTGATGGGTGAGTGAGTGACAGGGGGAGGAGTTATAGAGTCTGATGGGTGTGTGTGACAGGGGGAGGAGTTATAGAGTCTGATGGGTGAGTGAGTGACAGGGGGAGGAGTTATAGAGTCTGATGGGTGTGTGTGTGACAGGAGGAGTTATAAGATCAGATGAGAAAGAACTTTATTAATCCCGAGGGAAATTCTTTTGTCATGAGCATGCTCAGTGCAACAATAAAGAGTTTAAAAAAGACAATAATAGTAGTAACAGTGCAAACGGAATAACTATAACAGATATAATATAACAACAGATCAGTAGTGCAAGTGGTTATGAAAAGTGACTTAGTGTTTGTGCCATAAAAATATGATGAATTCAATAAAATGAGATAGCAGCAGGTTATGAGGGGATGAGACTAACATTCAACAACATACAGATAAAAAACGATGAGTTATATTGCACAATCTGAATAGAGTCTGGTGACGGTGGGAAGGAAGGATTTTCTGTGCCGTTCGGTGGAGCACTTTATGCTGGTGAGTCTGTGGCTAAACGTGTATATATATATAAAAAGTGTGTATAAAAAAACCCACAAATGCCAGACTGTAAGGAGCTGAAGACCAGGTTTTAACTTACATGCTCTCTTTGTACTTGGTTGGGGCTGGTTAGAGGTGTGGGTTCCATGGTGTGAGGGATACCTCTCTGGTAGCCTAGTGATTAGGGAGTTGCCCATGCGATCAGAAGGTTGAGTTCGAATCCCAGGACTGCCAGTGGCACCACCAAGGCACCCTTGATCAAGGTACCGTCCCCACACACTGCTCCTCACACACTGCTCCCCGGGCGCTGTGTTCCTGCCTGCTCACTGCTTCACTGATTGGGGTAAATGAGTTAAATACAGAGAAAGAAGTTCACGCTGTGTGGTGTGTTCATGTGTGACTATAATAGCCACTTTACATTACTAATTGAATCAGGTGTGTGATTCACTGAATCGGGTGAATCGGTTCGACGAAATGAGTCGATCTCCCCGACTCTCTGGCAGGAGTGAAGCAGCTGCAGGAACAGAGGCGCTGCGGGGAGAAGCCTGGCCTTTCAAAATATTAGCTTTGCATAAAACTGGATTCTTTTGGAAATCTCATATTTGGCGTGAACAAGAAAAACACGTGGATGGACAGTTTCGCTCCACAATGTGTGTCCATTTGAAAAAAAGTGTACCACTATTTGGAAAAAGAATAACTGTTGACAAATAATGCGAACACGTATTTTTTATTTTTCTAATGTCGTAATTATAATGCAGCATTCGTTTTTTTGAGAGAATGTGTAAAGATAACAACCTATATTATATTAAAGAAACATTTTATATAAATTAATAGAGAGGGGCCGTTCAAAGTGACTATCCTGGTGAACTACGCAGTGAAGTGGCGACACAGAAGAGGATCTGATGTAGGAAAAAACGTAAAGTCAATGTCCTTTTAAATTTTTTTCTGTCATTTAGGCAGGTCGGTAACCCACATGTTTAGGGTCTGCTTGCTCACAGCTGATCTGTTAGTGGTCCTCTAAAAAGCCCCCACATGTGGTGAAAAGAATACTAATACACAGAGCCCCAGGAAGGGATCTTCCCTTTGATTTGCACGAAAGCATTTACACTATACGGACAAAAGTATTGGGACACACCTGTTTGTAATGGTCTCGTGTCCCAATTCGTTTGTCCATACCGTACCATAGTGAAGCTATGGTGTGGCAGCTCACAGCAGTGGTAACGATGGGATAGTGGTGCTCATAGTGGCCTCAACCCCACATGATGGTAGACAGAAAGAATGGGAGACATTAGATCAAACAAATGTAACTTTATTTGAAATGAAGACTAGGCTACAAGCAGAATTCATCAGTACAGACTTCAGTCTGCAGAAAGGACCAAGCAGCATTAAGAGAAATAGTGCATGTGATAATAGCTATGTTTTAACACACAATTACTTGGATATGTCAAGGATACAAGAAAGGAACTGTGTAAAATACAATACACCACAAATAAACAGAGGGATAATCCATATTAAGACAAGTATTCATTATATGTAACCATCTTTACATAGTAAATTAAGGTTACCTATCGTACACAAGAACAGAATTGCTTGCACAAAATAAATACACTAATAAAACATTTCATCTAAAAAAGATCACATCAATAGATTTGTGATGCTTTGAGGCAATGATGAAGTGGACAAAGTTTTGATTGTTGCTTACTTTCAAAGAGTGTGACCACGTAAAAGGGTCTGTAACAGCCAATTCATTTAGCAAATAACATTTATAAGAATGCTTCCCGAGTGATGATTTATGGAAAACACATTAAAATGGCTTTTGCTGAATATTACCATCATTCTTTAAAATGCCATTTATGTTTGATGGCACCGATTCTAATTTACACATGAACATTTTCCACTTCAAAATGTTATCAATTGACCCTTGTAGTCTGTTCACAGTCTGTATTTCCAATGTATGCAATTACTGTTCTATTACAACATACTGTAGTAACTGTTCTTAGTGGGGCAGTTAATTACACTGAGAAACAGAAGGCAAATACCTGCCTCCTGATGCTCTCACAACTGTGAAGCCTTCTAATCAACACATACAGTGATACAGTTTGGGATAGTTTTGGAGAATTCATACAAGTCAACTTGTAAAATATGCAAAACCGGAGATCTAAGGCTCAAAATATACAGTGGGATTCAACTTTTTCCACTCAATAATGCTGACTTCACAACATATGAATCTACAGTTCTCTCACAGAAATGTTTGTCAAACCACACAGCAGCTTGTGGCAGAATATCGAGATGGAAACGATCTCCATGCATGACAATGATCCTTCATCCTTTTAAGCCGAGTGTAAGTTATATGTGTGCATTGTGAAGTTGGTTGTGAGGGCTCTGGACCTCCACACAGGTCACAGGACCTCATTGTGTCCAGAGGAGAGGTCTCGGCGCGGCGTGGAGGCGCGAGAGGAGCCCTTGTCCGTGCTCTCGGAGCTGGAGCTCAGATGCTGCTGTTCCGAGCCGGCGCTGGAGGTCACAGTGCAGGAGGAGGTGGAGGACGAACGAGTCTTCTCCTTAAAGTCTGTAATGATGACAGTTACGTTGCCCACGGTTATGGCTAACTGCTGCGCTGAGCTCCGGTCTATGTTCTTCAGCTTAGGCCTGCAGGTAAAGAGAAAAGCGCTGAATTTTTCAGCTGCTGCTGATCTTCTGCACAAACAAAACACACAAATACATTCCAGTATTGTTGCTTTCCACCCAAATCCTGATACAACATTTGCACAATTTTTAAAAAATGTAAAATTGTTCAGAGTTTATATTTATGGTTTATTTATGTGTTTACTCTGTGTCCTTTGTAACCTGTAAAATCCAGAGCCACATCGTCTCGTCTCAGGCGCCGCGTTGGTAGCAGCACACTGCTTCACTTGAATGGGTTAAATACAGAGAAAGAATTTCACACTGTTCACACTGGTGTGGTGTGTTCACGCGTGACTATAAGGGCCCCTTTACTTTCCTTTACTTTGTATAGCTAAGATGATAAAGTTCACTTTGACCTGACTTTTGATTTTGAAGAAGCTGCAGGATCCCTTAAACAATTTTAAGCCTCACAATTACGCATTCTGACAAAGTTTTTGAGAGCGCAAGAGAAACAGCTTACAACTAAAGCGCACACAACCACCGCTCAGAAGGAGCTACCCTGTAATTCCACACTCTGGCCACTTTATGAGTTACACCTGCCTTATAGCTCCACTACAGAAGTGTACAGACTGTAGCTCAGCTGTTAGCCGCCCTCTCCCTCTTTTACCAGTCTCTGACCACAGGACTGCTGCTAGCTAAGGGCGAGAAATATATCATGACACATTTTCACAACCCGCCTTTTCTTTTTTTTTGAGGTTTGACAACTTAGAACAGACAAAAATGACCCAGAAGTGCCGCATAAAAAAAAAAAATATATATATATATAAAAACTATGAATACAATTATTTTTGTTTAGTGTTTCACAAACTGCAGTGCAATACGTTGGTCCCTCTTTTTTAGAATATACTCAGAGAAGCATCTCGTAGTGTAATTTATTACAAAAGTCATATTGCCCACCTCTACTGCTGAGCAGATGTTATTTGGGTGGGTGATCATCCTCATCAATAAGGATTTGAACAGTTTTCGGTTAACCATTCGAATACTGAAATCACTAACAGTTATGGGAAAACGTTAAAATATATATATATATACAGGCTAACCATTTAAACCAACTTCATGGTTTAACAGAACTTTAAACGTCAAGGTTTACTCATGTTTGAAGTGTGTTGTTATACTCCTAAATATATCCTTCTTAAACTGGACATGATGCCAAGGATGCACTGTTAAGGAGGAGAGGCAGAGACGGAGAGGATTTATCACAAACTCGGCTACAGTAACTGATGAAACAGTGAAAAATATATTTCTCTGAAAAACCGGCACATCATCCACTGAGGAGAAAAAGAGGAGCATCCAATGTTGTTCTAACTAATGCATTTATTATAGCAGCTCATTGGAGGCAGCCTCCATTAATGTTACTCACTTGACACGAGACATGACCCATTTCTTTTAATATAATCTATTTTTGAATGATGAACGATGTTCAGAAATGCATTTCTCTGCCTGCACTGGCACATGAAAAGGTAAGCTACAGCCCTATATTAACTGAGGTTCAAGTTAGTTCGTTTATTTATTTATTTACTTATTTTTAAAGAGTTCTTTACTTTCCTGCAGTTAACTGTATATCTGTTCAGGAACTCCTACAGATATTCGAATCTCAGATGTTTAGAAATGCACATTCTTGCTCATTCCAGCCGTGTCACTAGCAGTGGCAAAGTGTGGTGTTGGTATGAGTTTATCAGTCACAGCGATGCTGAAGTGTCACTGCTAAGGTGTGAGTGGTCCACCACCCAAAACTTTCTATCTTAGAGTGGGTCTGTGGTCAGAAAAGATGATAGTAAACATATGTGGCATAAGGATTAGAGGCCAATACTGAGTTAGTAGGTGTGTACTGACGATGCACTCTGTTTAGTAAACTCAATGCTTGTATGCATAGTGCAAATAGTGTAATCCTATACTATCATATTACTACTATAGCAGTAATCAGCTGTAACCATAATAATTCAGTTTTATTACAATTGTTTTGGATGCATCAGTACAGGGAATTATGGTCCAATGTTGATTTCCAGTACTTTTCACATGGATATTTCAGATATGTTGGTATGGAGACATATAAACACTTAAAAGTTATGGAAATCAGGCGATTACATTTACCCAGATCAGCACTACAGATAAATATAACATTTCATATAGTTAGAAATGCAGTAAACTTAATAAAATGCAGACATTTAAGCATAGCAACCCAGCGTCACCTAAACATTCTGCTCGGTTTAAAATACCAACCAAATCAACAATCTGTTCAATAATGGTGTTTTTTTTAATTGTCTATAAACCTATCTGCTTCTATCAATACGTTCCCTATATAATCGTAAATCTCTTGTGATTTCATCGTGATTAGTCTGGAGGAGATGAACTTACCTTGAAATAAGGGATCTTTTGCTCTTAGTTGCTGATTTGCCAGACTTCATGCTGTTCCTTTCGCTAGGAGGGCCTTTATGAAGGAGCTTGGGCCTGCGCAAAACGAGAGATCTCTAGTAACTGCAAAAATTTATGAACGTGTTGAACTAATGCAAACTGTACGGCCGTACTTACTTCATCTTCTTAGCAGTAGGTTTTTTGTTTGGTGCAAGACCCTTTTCCTTCTCCTTCTGTTTGTCCACCGCTGTCTTCTCCAGTTTGCCCTTCTTCATGATTTCTTTCTCTGCCCGCATCCTCTCGGCCGCCTGCATCCCGGCCCCCGCCGCGAGTGGAGGGTCCTTGTCTATGTGCTGCCTTTGAGGCTGAAGCTTGTCCATCAGCTCTCTGTGTGGGTTCTCTCTCTGCGCTCCCTCGTGCTGCAGCAGCTCCTGGGGCAGGCCCGCTCTCTCAGGCCTCCTGTCCACATGGAGCTGCTGATGCTTATCCAGTCCAAGGCGCTCCTGTCTCCTGTCCTTGTGCATGTGTCCTCTGTCTGCCTGGGAGCTCTCCAGGCCCAGTCTGTCGGGCTGGTCAGAGTCGGGGTGCACGCTGCTCAGCCTGTCTGAGTCAGAGTTGTCCATGTCGTAGTGGTCGTCGTCGGGCAGGTCTCGGTCGGTTCTGTCCCTTCTCTCTTTCTTGGCTGGGGGAGGGGTGGCGTACTGCTGAGCTACCTGCTGGGCCACGAGTTGAGAATTTATCCGAGGTTTCCTGAAGGAGGAGTAAAATACACGCTTAAGCGAGCCTGGTTTAGTGGTTATTTCCCTGCAAATCTCGCAAAAGATTTGATTAGGACCATTTAGAAAATGATTTGAAATGAAATCTTGTATTCCAGAGGAGTCAACGAAGGGCCGGTGTGATGTCAGGTTTTTATTCCAAACAATCAGAAGCCCACCTGATTCCACTTGGTTTCAGTCTTCAGAGAGTTAAACAGGTGCTCCCGCTCGGTTAGTATGAAAACCTGCAGCCACGCCGGCCCTTTGTGGACAACATTTGACACCCCTGCTGTATTCCCTCGTCATTACTTTCAGTCTGATTATTACGATTTTCGAAAAAGTACACTAAATACAAGAAATGTGACTGGAGCAACTAATACAGACAATAAAATAATGCACCAACCTTAGGTCTCGGACATTTATTTGCAAGAAGTGCCATGTTTCAACCAAACCAAGCTGATGTTTCAATATTCAAATGTCAGTTTTTTTAAGAACGAGCACATACTTTGTTGAATGGCATTCTTCCAAACAGTTCTCACTCAAGTGAGACTCCCGCACCCCAGACAAGAGTGGTTTTGGTATTCAGACTTCATTTATATGGATGCTGTCAGACTCTGCTTCTTTTAGTAGAATACCGTGACTATTTTCAGGACAGGATTAGGAATGGAACACGCAACAGAAATGACAGCAAAAAAAGAATAACAAATTTGACAGAAAAGAGATTCACGGAAACATATTCCCTTTCAAGTGGCCCAGTGTTCTCAGCCAGCTCTTCTGAATTTCAAATTAACTAACACTTCTTGCTTGGGCTGAATCATTTGAGCAAAATATCCAGCTGTGATTTTGTGACCAATATTGTAACTGTGATTATTTTGTATACATTAAGATCCAGGCCTCTCATTTTGGCCCAGAAGATCAGGATCTGCACTTTTTCTGGCTTGAGGCTTGAACACTGAATGCAGTGAGCCAGACTACCAGTTAGATGTTGTTCTGTTGTTCTGTACATGAGTGCTTGGTAGGTCTATCTCAACAACTTACAAGCTCTAGATTATTTTAGGCAATTACTCATTTAAAACTAAGACAACACTATTAATTATACAGGCTACCATTACTGTATAAACTACATACAATTTATGTAATAATGTAGTAATAAATAACAGCAGCTCTAATATAGGCTATAATTCTTATATAAACTACATACTATTTCTGTAATAAATGTAGTAATAAATAACTGCACTCTTTCAAATTGCGATTTTAATATAGAAACAAAAAGCTATACTTCAGTCCGAGACTCATCTATCCATAGTGACAAGCTTACAGGGTTTTATCAAAATTGCTACCACAGGATAGCTAACCCTGTGTTCACATTAGGAGGTTATATGTCGTTAATGTCAAGTTTGTCTCATGGGTCTGTTAGAGGCTGCCGCTGTCTCATGTGGGCATGTATAGTGTCCAGACTGACAAGGAAATGCAAAAAATACATTTATCTGTACCACCCTTTTGTTTAAAACATCACAGTTATACGCTTACAAGTTTCTAAGTTTCTCTTCCATTCTGGTGGGACACCACTGCATATCAGAATCAATCACATCAGTGGTGAAGTTCAAAGAGGCAGGTGCTCCTCCACCTGCTGTAGCCAATCATTCACACGTGGCATCACACCTTATTTGCATAAATCTTAGAAAAGCTTAACCCAGTTTGTCGCCTGTTGTCCCGCTGCACGTTGTTACATACCAGTTACTAATCACCCGCTCCCACAGGACATGACTGGTCGTCTGCTAATGTGAAATTACAGTAAATTCTTTTAAAAGATGGTTCATCTGAATTGAGACCAAAAAAAGGGGAACACTTCTATGTATGTGAATATTTAGACCATATACCAATCCTAAAACTACATGCATTTCTGTGAGAAAGTGGAACACGCCGGCTCTTACCAAGCTATTTATGGTTGAGGCTGAATGCGCAGCCGCGTTCACGGGCTGATTATTTTTAATTAAACCACAACAAACAGTGAGACACGTCTTTTTTTTATATAACTGACCTGAGCTTTGATGTCTTTAAGTCTATGAGTCTGCTGTGTGTTTCGCGTTTTTTTTTTCTCTCTGTTTGTGTTTCTCCACTTTTTGTCCCTTTCCGGCCACCTTACCCGTGACGTCACAGACTATCTCTCTGACACATTTTAAAGGTGACTCGACCATTCTCTCTCTCTCTCCATATATTACAGGGGGGACTGGACTACAAAAAACGATTTTTATAAAGGATCAAGAGGTTCCAAATTCCAGCTACAAAAACAACAATAATAATAAAACTAAAACAGTAGTGTGATTGCATTACTCAAATTAGGAAGAATGATTATAGTACATCCAAATGATCTATGTAAATGATGTAAAGTAACACATTTCCTAACAACAAAATACATATGATTCAAGCTCTAGCTGCCATGCTGCAACAGCTATTAGCCTTGTTGCTAAAAAGTCTGAATCTTTTTCAACATGAAGAATACTGTTTGTTCAGAACCAAAACTCTCCTGTTTAGCACAGCAAATGTTTCCAGTGATGTGCTCTTCTGGACCGGCGAGCTGTTTAGGAAAATGACTTCATAAAGGCAATGTTGCACATCTTCAGAGGCACCCAATAAAAGTTAGTGCTTAGCTGTGCAACTAACAGTACTGCACAGAAATCAAAGCTACGAACTATAAAGAAAACACAAATGTACACATTTTTCTTATTCTTATTTAATTCAGATGCTTATGTTGTAATTGGTAAAGTGTTCACTATTTGCGTTACAGGCTGACAGGTAGGGCTGGGTGATCTGGCCTATAAATAAAACGGGAAATAATATATTAGACTATATCATGATTTTATAATTGTGTTTGTTTATATATATATATATATATATATATACATATACATAAAAACACAATTATAAACAGTTATAAAATCACTCTCCTGTTTAGCACAACAAATGTTTCCAGTGATATGCTAAACATGCTATAAGAATATATATTTAAGAAAGTTTATATCTATATTACATCTATGTACTCTATTGTTATTGGCTCCCTAATGTGTCCCCCCTATAGTATTTTATAGTGTTTTATTTTTTAAGTGAAGTATTTGTAAACTTAGATATATTTATAAATATAGAAGTTAACTTGTATTCCCCCCTTTTTTACCCTCATTGTTGATCTGTCTGAGTGCTGCTGCTCTGTTGTGTTTTATGTTGCACCGATGGTCCAGGAGGACGATACTTCGTCTCACTGTGTACTATATGTACATGGCTGGGATGACAATAAAGCTTTACTTACTTACTTACTATATATATATGTATATATATATATATATTTATATAAAATCTTCTCTAAAGCATTTGAAAGCTTGATTTAACTCTTTGAGGTCACACCATCATGATTCTGGTTATCACGCTGTTTCTTCCAGACAAAGACGTTTCAGCTGTACACACACACACCGTCCCAGGAGAGCGGTCTGGATGGGCCGGTAAGTGCATGTGACATGAGTTTTTTTTTTTTCTTTTTTCCTTTTTGTGTCTATTTACTACTTTCTCACATAGAATAAGCTGCGATATATCAGGTATATTGGATATATCTCCCTCGCCCTACCTGCAGCGATTTATCTAGCTAAATATTTTCATCCAGTATATTAATTAACAGCATAGCGTGACAGTCTTTCATGGCAAGTTGAATCAGAAATCTGATTATTTAGATAAGCTGAGCTCCTGTTTGGCTGGGATGAAAAAGCCCTTTGTGAGTAAGACGGGTGAAACCTATTATAGTAAATTTGACTGACAGTTTCCATCTATGTGACTGTTATGTTGGCTGATAAAATCCATTTATCTATGTGTCCTGAATAAGCCCTAACGCACCATCTGAACTTTTTAAACCTCCGTTCACGCTTGCTGAACAAGTAAAGCCATGCTGTAGCCTTCTATGTCGAGAACGCTTTCTATGTGAAACAGAGAGAGCTATTACAAACAAATGAATATTGTTAATTACAGCATTATAGTACAGTACTATTAAACAAGTACAGTAACAACAGCCTTTAGGCAACTTCACACTGTACGTTGCAGTCAATTTTTTTTTACCATACCATTCCATAAGCTAAGAAACCATACCAAAAATAATACCAGCTTACACATTTCTGACCATTTTTATTCTAGGCTTCTATGTGGCACTGCCACATTAGCCTAGCTGCTGTGCTGAAATGGGTTTTGCTGTGAATTTCTATTAAGAAGAATCTTAGTCTGTCAGTGTTAGGAGTAGCCTCCCAAACGGATCCACCCATCACCGGTGCTAGATAGGGGGTGCAATGGTACACTGCACACAATCTCACAACCCTATTTGTACCGTGATGTATTAAGGCAGGTAAAAAAAAGTGACAACACTCTTATTACAGAAAACAATTTTGCCTTTTAAATGGTATAATAGGATGAACTAAAGAATTTTAGGTTGACGTTAATTAGCTCTTATTTTATAAGACAAGAGGCTCTTTAATTAGATCTTATTTTATAAGACAATAGGCTCTTTAATTAGATCTTATTTTAGATACTTCAAGAATTTGCCATTACAACTCACAACGGAAGGTTTTGTGTTTTAGTTGTGAGTTGTACCAAATGTACCAGTTCAGCCCACAGTGCTTTAACAGAAGTGAACAGGTGATGAGGTCTCTATTCGTTCCAACATAAAACAGGCCTCAAGATGTTTTGTCAGCATAGCCGAAACAAATAAATCTCCCTGAGGTCAATACGATGTTATCAGACAGATTCTGATGATGATTATTGCTTATTATCCAGATACAGTTCTGGATCTCCCTTCATTTGTGTGTTGGTGAGTAATGCCACCCCTCCTGCAAGGCAACCGTGGCCAGGACATGTCCAACAACCAGACTGGCTGACAGCAGCTCGACAGGCTCATTCAATCTTCACCCACTTCTCTACAACTCCACACCCATGGCTAAGACGGAAAGGGATACCAAACTAATCCATATTCTACGCTAATAATGTTGGACAGACAAGGATCCTTGCATTGTGGCATTATTGGGGGATTGTACTTCATGAAATTCAATATAAATGTTTTCAGGACATCACAGAGTCATGGAAGCATATTTAATTTCCCATTAGAAAAGTTAATAATGATTTAAACTTTATGTATTTTATAATATAATTCTTCATTCAAAATCTGGAGCACTCATCAAACCAGAAAAACAGGAGTAAAGTGTACAAAATTAATTCCTTGCACCCCTTTTGGTAGGTACTAACCACTGCGATATATATATATACACACACACACACACACACACATACACACACACACACACTATATGGTCAAACGTATTGGGACACAACTGTTTTTCAGGGTTTGGGCCCCTTACTTCCAGTGAAGGACAATCTTAATGCTTCATCACACCAAGACATTTTGGACAACGCCATGCTTCCAACCTTGTGAACCCAGTTTGGGGAAGAACCTTTTCTATTCCAGCATGACTGAGCCCCAGTGCACAAAGCGAGCTCCATAAAGACATG
>JBBPCZ010000142.1:2594176-2608615 GCA_037974445.1 Brycinus macrolepidotus | reverse complement strand
ATAGAAAAGGTTCTTCCCCAAACTGGGTCCACAAAGTTGGAAGCATGGCGTTGTCCAAAATGTCTTGGTCTGTTGAAGCATTAAGATTGTCCTTCACTGGAAGTAAGTGGTCGAGTCCAAACCCTGAAAAACAGGAGTGTCCCAATACTTTTGTCCAGATTGTGTCTGAGCCGGTGTAGGTGGTGACGCCACTGGGCTCCATGTTCCTCTCCGCGGGGTTCGGGAGAGCCGGTACAAGCTGAGCTCCACCATGGAAATGGACACACTGCTGGGGGCTTTCAGGGGTAAATAAACCAACATCTCTCGCTTGTGTCGTTATTTGATTCGGTTCGAACGAATAAAGGACAAAGTCTGAGTTTTATTTTCCATTTCCAATAAAGGTTAACTGGCCGGCTGGGTTTAAAATGTTAGCTGAGACTCTGTAAGCTAACCCTCTGTAGCTAGGCTAGATTTGAGCTAGCCAGGTTTGTCAAGTTACTAGTTATGAAAAAAGTTTGTCGGACCAGTCGTGTAAGTGCTGAAAAGTGGTCAGAAAAGTGGTTACGTTTAAGTGACTAACATCATTTGGACATTTTGTTTATTCAGAGCAGGGCAGTCCGAGTTAACGTCCCCTTAGGCTAGGCTAGGCTAGGCTAGGCTAAGTTGAGCTAAGCTATGCTACGAACGAAGTGAAGATCTAGAACCTCTCAGCTATGCCAACAGTGAAATATTTGCTCTTTTTCTACTTAGATAACCCGGTTTCACACCAAGCATCAGTATGAAGTATTGTCAGAGTCAACAGAGCCTTTCTGTGATTTTGAGTAACACCACATACACACACATACATACACACATACGTATACTTATGTAGCTTTATATACATATTTGTATGTTTGCGTACACAAAAATGTCTATATTTATATTTTTGTATTATTTGTATAGTGTACTTTTTATGCTATTTTGTTGTGTTGTGTAGTTTTTATTCTGTTGTTTTTGCTGCCCTTACCTTTGTTCGGTCCACTTTCAGCTTTAACAGTGTAAATTTCCCACTTGTGGGACTAATAAAGGTTTAGTTTATCTTATCTTATATCCCTGTAACATTTCATTATGTGCAACATTTTATGTGCAATAGTTTTACCATGTGAATATCACTACCTATGTCACTATTACTTATATACTGCTGATCTCTGCTGCCTGCAGTAACAGGCTCCTAACCACTACTTTACTGTAAGTTACTTATCTATCGTATTTATACCCAGCATTTGTGTATATAGCATAATGTATTTCATAGAGTTTTTTTGTACAGATTTTTCTGTTGGATTTATTTAAACTTTATATTTTATATTGTTCTTGTCTCTGTCTCTGTGTGCCTTTGTAATCATTAGTAATTTCCTCTGCGATCAGTAAAGTTTTCTGTTTCTGATTCTGATGACCTGGTTTCAACAGAGCATTTCTTTGATTTTAAATAACACCGTATTCCTGAAAGATTTCATTATGAGCAACTGTCTTACCATGTGAATATCACTACTTACATCAATATTACTTATATACTACTGATCTCTACTATGTGCAGTAACAAACTCCTAACTATCGTTTGTGTTATTAATAATTCACTTAACTGTAAGGTACTTATCTATACCAATAAAACCCCAGCATTGGTGTATATAGCATAGTGTATTTCACATTGAGTTTTCTCCAGATTTTTTATTGGATTTATTTAGACTTTATATTTTATGTTGTACTTGCCCCCGTGTGTCTGTGCGCCTGTGCAGTCGTAACATAAGCAGTTTCCTCCAGGATCAGTAAAGTTTCTGATTCTGAAACATTTGAGTAGGTTCTGTTGATCGTATTAAGTCCTGTGTGAGTTAAGGTCCTCATAGTAACATCAGTTGTTTTAGGAGATGTAACTGAACACATTTTCTGCTTCTTCCAGATTTCGAGAAGAAAGGAAAAAAGGAAACATGCGCGATTTTGGATCAGTTTTTGTGCCACATCGCCAAAACTGGAGAGACGATGTGAGTTGTTTACTTACTTTTCCCACCTACCAGTAAATAATCTGTAATGGAATTGAATTGAACATTGCTTTTGTAGTATTGGGATTCTGAGGACAACAGTGTGATGGCACTGGATTATGCAGCAGGCTGTACTGTGTAAAGGTGATTCTTGCACTACTCCTACATAATGATTTTAGCACTTAGAACTCTTCTTTGGTTCTCACACTGTCCTGAAACTTGAGTGTTTTCTTCAAATTGTAAGTCGCTTTGGATAAAAGCATCTTCCAGATGAATGAACATAATGTGATGTGTAAAAGTGTATTTAGTTTAGTGACACCTAAATGTTTTAATGTGCCAGTCGTGTACGTTGTGAGTGACCCTCCTGCTGTGCCGTTTCTAATTATTTCTGTGTTGTGTTCTCTCAGGATTCAGTGGTCTCAGTTTAAAAGCTACTTTCTCTTCAAACTGGAGAAAGTGATGGACGACTTTAAATCTTCGTCTCCGGAACAGCGGGGACCTGCAAATCCAAATGTTGAATACATTCCCTTTGAGGAAATGAAGGAAAGAATACTTAAAATTGTGGATGGGTACAACGGGTAAGAGACAATCATTTGGATCGCGCTGGAACTTGCAACTCTTCTGGCTTTTTTTCCTTCGTATTTTAAAAAATGTCTTCTAAAGTGGGATTTAGGAATTTTTGTCTTATTTCATAGAAACTTGTTGGTACTGATTTAAGTGATTGGAGTAAACTGCTTTGAAACCACCTGTTTTTGAGTCAAACCCAGCTCAAAATGGAAAGTAAAGGTTCAGGGCACTGCTCTGAAAAGCATGTTTCAGTCTGTGAAATTGTTGGCTCGGTGTTTTGTTTTAGGATCCCTTTCACAATCCAGCGTCTGTGTGAGCTGCTTACTGAGCCGAAGAGAAACTACACAGGAACAGACAAGTTCCTCCGAGGCATAGAGAAGGTAGGCTGTGCTTCTGACACTGATTGGAAGCCACAGTTTTTACTGAATTTAAAATACATTGGAAATCATGTGCATTACACAATTTTCTCAAAAGAATTCAGTGCACTGTTATGTTTTACCGCAGAATGTAATGGTGGTCAGCTGTGTGTATCCTACCTCAGAGTGAGTGAAAATTTATTTTGTTTCTGTTCTACCCACCCGTACATTATGGCATAAATGAAATGCATCATGTTACTAAATGTCCTAAACTACTCTTTAACATTTTGTTCTTGTTAAAGGAAAAATGGATCTACTTGTGTGAACAGAATGAATGGAGTCATGTTCCCTGGAAATGCCTCTGCTTTTCCCGACAGGTAGGGACTGACAGCGTCACTGCAACTGACTCAACTCTATAGACACTTAAGGCAGCTTGCTAGTTTTAGCAGTCATGTTAGATCCTTTCTCACTGTATTTTCACAGGAACGTGAATGGTCCAGGAACACCCAGGCCGGTAAACAGACCAAAGCTTTCTCTGTCCAGCAGTGTAGCTACCAACGGCCTTCCTGACAGCACAGAGAACAAAGAGCAAGTTCTCAGTCAGACTGAGAGAACAGTCGGGTAACCGCTGCACACCTGCCTCTGCTGAGTTTATTTGTGGTAGTCAGAGATGTATTTAATGAAAAGTACGGTGCCTCTTGTAAATTAGACAGACACCTTAGGCTAGAGTGCATCTCTGGAGGAGGAATGTGTGTTTTTAATTTACTAATCAAATGTTTCTACATCTTCTGCAGCGAGAGGCTGTATGTCCACAGAAAACAATTTAGTATCAGTTTGTTTTTTTTGTCATTTTAAGCTTGTGCTGAAACAAACATTTCTTGTTTTCCTCAGTGACTGTTTAACATCAGAAGCAACAGGCTCAAGCAGTGAGCCAACAAAGAGCAAACACCGTGAGGACGCAGACACAGAGGAAGAGGCCAGACACGAAGCAAAACGGCTCAAATTCGATAAGGATGAAGAGGAGGAGGAAGAAGAAGAAGAAGAAGAGACAAAAAACAGCGAGAAAAATGGGAAGGAATCATCCTGTCCTGTGCTGGCTGAGAGCTCCTCGGATGTGGCGAAGCCTCCCCTGCCTGTCGGTACAGAGCTGAAGGACACAGCTGCTCTTATTACTGAAGAACAAGGTACACCACACCTGCAGTTTTGTTTAGCATAGCTTGCTGAGTTTTAGTTTTATTGATTGATATATTGCAGGGAATTGTGGGCATTGTATCGTTGGCGCTTATAAAATGGAAGCTAGGAAGTTCTTTAAGACATCATGTAACTTGGTTTTAGCATTATGATTTGATTTCAATACACAACGGTAAACTTGGTTTTATTTTGTCTATTTATTGGCATGTTAACTAGCAAAGTGCTCCACACTGGCCAAAGTATCCTGCTGAGAATATATTAAGTACAGCTTATCTATGGCATATTATAAACTATTATGAAAGATTATTACTCTGTGCTTAAATTGTGACATGTGAGAAATAGGAACTTGCAGTGTTTTTGGCCTTGTCTGCAAGGACCAGCTTCATGTCAGGCTCTTCAGTTTCCACCCCCACGCCGCCCCTTTTTGCATAAAGGGGAGTTTGCATAATGTGTAAAAGGGGCGAAGTTGTAACGTTCTGTCAGTTTTGTAGACTTGTGTAGTCTCTAAATATTGCAATTCTGATGTCTGTACCTGCAGTGTCAGAAGATTTATATCTGTGTGTACTGTGTTGATCTTGTCACACATATATAAACAGTGACACTGGGTATGAACTGTTAATGTTAACTGTTAATGTTTTTTTTTTTAAATAACTGTTTATATGCACTTGCTAGCTGCTAAAGCCGTGAGCTGCTGTTGTGTGGAGGGAGAGAGAAGGTTGGCGATTGTGTTTACGTGTACATAAACTAATAATAGCAAAAAATCAGATTCGCTGATTAAAAAAAAAAAAATCGTTTACCAGCACTTCAGTATCCGAATACTAAGAACTCTGAAGTCACTAATGATTAGTTTTTAAAAAATACCATGTGCAGATTTGCCATTGCTCATCTGTTAACTTAAAACAACATGTACTAAAGTTTAACTTTTTGCTGCAGTTTAACATGGTGTCCCTATTCACTGATCAGTACTTATTTTGTAGGTTATGTAGCTTCAGACTGCACAAAATACAGCCATCTGGATTGCGATTCTTACTATATGGGGGGAAAAATTATTACTGGTTTAGTTTTATCCCACCTTGCCTTAAAGTACAAATAACTGCACCACTTTTCACACAACCATTGAAGCTAAAAGAGCAGAGATGCTGGCGCTTGTGTGGAACCATTTAATTACCGGACAACAAGAAAAACACTTGCAAAACGTACAGTGAGAGTTTGGTATGAAAGCATGACAAGTAATCATCTCCTCTAAGTACAGTGATACTCCTCCGAGTAGCTTAATACTAGTCTCTAGTGAGGGCGCTGCTAAAACGGGGAACTCAAGTCTGAACTTTGTTTGGGGAGTTTCAGCAGTGGATTTGGAGAAAACGTCTGTTGCTACTAACTGAAATCGTGATAGAGATCAATAAAAATGATACAAATTTGCTTAAGTAAAGAAAAGTGGCCACATGTGAACACACCACACCACAGCACACAGTGTGAACAGTGTGAAATTCTTTCTCAGCATTTAACCCATTTAACCCATTCACCAAGTGAAGCAGCGGGCAGCCAGTGATGCAGCGCCCGGGGAGCAGTGTGTGGGGACGGTACTTTGCTCAAGGGAACCTCAGTGGTCCCATGGGCGGTCCTTGGATTCGAACCCACAACCTTCTGATTGCAGGGGCAACTCCCTAACCACCAGACCACCAGCTGCCCCAAAAGGTTAAACCCTTACTGCCAAAAGCTGTAGGCCTATTTGAGCTGTAGGCTACAATAGTAACTTATATAGCAACATGCAGTGCTTGAGCAACTGACTGTTAATAGTGTTCATGCGTACTGGATACATGTTTAACTGCAGTAACAAATACTTAAAAATATGATTATTTTTAAGGGTGATTTTGAAAATGAGTATTCAAGATTTTGTTCTGAAACGCCAACATTCCCCTCAAGCACTGAAATTGCTTTTGACTAACAGGGTTCAAAAGAGTGTTCAGGAGAAAGGAGTTTGCCTAGATTTCAGCTCATCTAGACAGCAGTGATGTGGCAGCATATTCAACGTTTTTGTTTAGCCAACACATACATACACAGATGCCGCATTGGGGTGATATGCCTGCGTGTCCGATATACTGGAAGGGTCAAGGTCAGCAGCACATTGAAAAAAGGCAAATGGAAGCCCTCTGGTGTGTGAAAAGTGAACTCCCTTCTCCCTTGTTTGTAAAGTTCTCCCTGTAGTGCAGTCAAAAGCTCCACTCTGTGAGCGTTTACGTTTACGGCATTTTGCAGACGCTCTTATCCAGAGCGACGTACATCAGTGCTTTAGTCCACATCTGATCTTCAGACCTGTAAAATTACTTAAATCAACATCTGCTTTTGACTAAGTTACTGCCAGCTAAGTTACACACCTTAACAAACCCTGTCAAAAAGAAAAAACAGGTCAGAGGTCAATACACAAGTAAGGAAAAACAGTTGAGAGTAAGTGCCTGAGGGATTTTTCAGACATATAGGAAAAGATGTATAAGAGATAAGCGAGAGGACTGGTGGCATTTCAAAATCAACATTCTTGAAAATTCAAGTTGACCACTGGAAAAGGTGATGAAGTTTCTCTCTGAACCAAACTTGGCGTCTGTTTGTACACATCAAAACTCTACTGAGGCGTTATTGAAAGCATACACATTAACACTGGTGCTGTTTTTTCACACCAGAGCCCATATAATCACATTTAAATCTTAATATTGAATAAAAAAATTTGCTTAAAAAAACCCCACACAAATCCTTCAGATGTAATCTGCATGCAGTCAGATTCCTAACTTGATCTCCTGCTAGGCTTCAAAAATAGTGCCTAAACTAATTGGGACAGCACTAGTCGGTATATATGATGGATGAATGTAAATTTCATTGTCTGTAATTCTTCTGTAGCCGTCATCAGGATTCATTATTATAAAGGGCGATACTGCAACAGATAACAAATGATATTTCATAGCCATCGTGTAACTTTCCAGGTTGTCGAACATTTCATGACGCTTCTCATTTCATTTCGTCAGCTTCTTTCAGCACCTGCTTTGGTCACATATCACTGTTTAATCAATATTGTCTCTGTGGACAGAAAAAATGACAAGGCGTTTGTAGAACAGTGTTCCTCATAAGGGTGTATGCATGACTTTAGGCACTGCCTCGAATAACGGTTGTTTAACATTTACTCTAATCTCCACAGAGCCGTCCAGCACACAGTCAGAGTCCGCAGATGAAGAGGGCAACAAATCGGGGACGGAGGATTCTCCCGGTCCCTCCCCGAGCCAGGAGAACGGTGGTGAATCAGACCTGTCGGCACAGCATACTCAGTCAGGGAGCGAAGAACCTGCGGAAGAACAGGATCCTGACGAGAAGCATGACCCAGTAAGCAGCAGCAGTAGCAGCAGCAGCAGCAGCAGCAGCAGCAGCAACGGTAGCAGTGAGGACGGCGTGTCCAGCGCGGAGCCCACCGCAGCCTGTCCCAGCAGTTCCACAGAGCCCGCAGCAGAGGGCAGCAGCAGCGCAGAGAACAGTTCAGACAGTTCAGAGACTGCAGATGATCCCATGGAGCAAGACTAAAGCTGGGGGCCCCATGCCACTTTTTTTTCTTTCCCCTCTCCTTGTTTTTCTTTTAAACTGCACCAAACTGGCCCCGAACCACCACCACCAATTTCTGTGAAGAGCGGACCTCTTTACCTCACACCAGAGGAGGGCATTTTTGTGGCAATCCCCCCCCCCCATGTTGTGTATTAGTTCTTTTCTGAAGAACACTTTAACTACTTGAGATTCATCATTTTCTTATGTTTTTCTGGAACATGTCTGTCCATGGCAGTTTTTTTTTTTTTTTTTTTTTTTTAATCTCCTAATCATGGTTATGACCCAATGTTCAACGTGTGTGCTACAAGTGCTGGAGTGCTACATTTCATTAAACGTCTTGGTATGGAAACGTGTGGCGAGGGTTTGTGTGCGCGTCCAGGTGTGCATGTTCAATCCCCTTAACTTGGCAGTAGACCAAGTTAATGCAGTCAGAGAGATACGCTTTAACCTGCAGATTAGGAGTGAAACATTCCACTGGCACGTGAATTAAAGCGATACTAGGTAGGATTAACCCACTGGAAGCTGTGAAGTGTAAGTGAAAGATGTATCCATTCCTAATTTCAAACTGTCTGAACAGTGAGTCCTTATGTAAACTGCACCACTGAAATAAATGAAATGTTTTTATAAAAGTGAAATCAATTTTTTTTTTCATCAACCGAAAGAAATGGTTAAAGGACCAATTCCTACGTTTGTAAAACTTTTTGATGTACAGAAATAGGAAAACTTTGTGTACTGTATTGGCTGTCTGAAGCACTTGGACATTGTTCAGTTTTCAATCTTATATAGTATCGCTTTAACTATGCTGCCTCCCACACTTGCTCGGTTCTGACACAAATGCTTCACTCTTCACATCAGCATCCCAGAAGTGCAAACGGAAAATGTCCCTGTTCGGAGCGGAGTTAGGGTTTAGTGTGCCTTTACCACCATTAAAGGGGAAATTCCACTGATTTCTGCATGAGTCAGTTGTATTCAGAGTAGTCTGATATGACGTGGTGTGTTGTGGAGAATTTTACTGGTTCCTGTCATGATTGCTGTGAACAACTGTAACCCGCCAAGTTTCTCTAGAATGGCGCGTTGAAATCTGAATGACGTTTACATCTTGACTGAAAAATGCAGAAATTGTGAAACATTGGTTGAATTCTCATTTAATGCCATGCCCTCTGATGGAGTTTATTCAGGTGTTTTTTCACAGTCTTTGCAAAAATTTGAGGAGCATCAGTCTATTGCGCTTCCTCCTCGCTTTATTTTTTGAATTGTAGGACATCATCTGTGAATGGAAGTGGGGAATAGTCTGTGTTTATGTCCACAGCACCAGCACTCTTATTTCACATGACTCTTTTATTTTTGTTGTTCTTATGTTTGGTATTTTTATGTTTAGACACCATCCTAGTGTTTCACGGTGCTGGTAAATAGACTGTAATTTCCCCTGCATTAGATGACCATGCAGTTGGTTGCGAATGTAGGTCAGTTTAAAAATAGTGAAACATTCTTGTTAATTGTTTGTCTGTGTTTAACCACTATTGAGCAATCCATATTTGCTGTTTGTAATAAGCTTTTCACATCATGTTTGCCAAGCGAAGGCAGTTGTGTATATGGTCAATGATCTAAACTCCTCCCTTTTCTGTCCACTTATTTCTTTCTCTCTCTTTAATTCTGAGAAACTGTAGATACAGCCTGACAAGCCCGTACCTCTTTCCACAGCTCCCTTTTGATATTTAGAGTTTTTAAATTTCTGTGAAGTAGGTTTTGTAGATCGTAATGAAGTGTTCACGGCTTTTGTGAAAAGTACTTTTATGATTTCTCTGTGAACTGAATGCCCAGGCTTTCATTATAGTATTCATATAAAGCAATAAATGTTAACATTTTAATGTGTCGGTATGCTTCATTTTGCCTGGCCATTTAAGAATCAAATAAATTTTGGAACACTGTCATTCGAATCCTTGTTTTAGAGATGAGTCTATGAGACGAGTGTTGTGTTCTTGACGTAAACATCGTTCTTTACTCTTTGGTCGCACTGTAGTTTGGCCTACCACAATTATTACATATTTGCATGATTAATTATTTGAGGGGATCATGATTATCAGCTGACTGACCAGCGTCGCTGCTGCTTACGCCACACACTTTCCTAAAGGAGAAGTGATAAACGTACTGCCCAACCTCTATAACAGCCAAGGCAAATATGGCGTGTTAAATCTGAGTATTTGCAGGTTTCATCTGAACATATTTCCACCAACTTTTGTCAGAATCTGGGCCAAAAGATTTCACTAAGTTTTACTTGAAAGTAGTAATGTAAATAATGTAATGTGTTGATTACATGCATGCACAGTAATTCTGTAGGGAATTTACAAATGGTACAAGTGCAACTTACACCGATCAGCCACATCAAAACAACCGACAGGTGGTGAATAACGCTTCTCTCGTTACGGTGTCACTTGTCAAGGAGTGGGATATAACAGGCAGCAAGAGAACAGTCAGTTCTTGTGTTGGAAGAAGGAAAAATGAGTAGAAGGATCTGAGTGACTGACAAAAAGAGAAGAGATGGAAGCAGGATGCACTATGGGAGGAAAGCCAGTTGGCGAGGGCAGCGTGATGCTCTGGGTAATGTTCTGCTGGGAAACCTCGAGTCCTGGCATTCATGTGGATGTTATTTTGACACGAACCACCTACCTACACACTGTTGTGGACCAAATGTGTCCCATCATGGCAGCGGTATTCCTAACGGCCGTGGCCTCTTTCAGCAGGGTAATGTGCCCTGTCACTGCGAAAACTGATCAGGAGTGGTTTGAGGAACATGACAGAGTCGAGGTCAAGATGTTGAGCCTCTGAATTCCCCAGATCTCAATCCAATCAAGCATTTCTTGGATGTGCTGGACAAACTAGTCCAAGCCATGGAAGTCCCACCTCACAGCTCGCAGGACTTTAAGGATCTGCTGCTAACATCTAGGTGCAGATACCACAGCACACCTCCAGAGGTCTGGTGGAGTCGGGTAGTTGGGCAGGTGGTTTTAACATCACGCCTGATTGGTTTATTGGAGAGGCACTTTCAGAATAAAAAAAACCATTATTATTTTCATTAGGTCTTTTAAAACTTTGGTTTTGTTCGCTTATGAAAACAGTGAATGTTCATCAGCTCTGAATATGAAATACAGAACAAAAGCAGCCGTTTTGGAAAAGCTGTGATACTTTATTTCACAGGTGGATTTCACAAACAAACAAACCTCAGGGCGATGTTTGAGCTGAACTGTCACAGTATCTGTAAACTTTTTAGGGGATGAAATCGTCAAGGACGATGTTGCCTTGAGTAGGGATGAACGAATAGTAATGTTCAAACTGAATTCGGAATTTGGAAGAATGCAATTGACAAATCGCAAAAGTTGCAGTTTTGATTATACCCTTCATTATTCGACATCATCTTTACAGTTTTATTTGAGCAATAATACACTGACAGTCTGGCACACAAAGTTCAATTTATAACCCTCAAGTCTGAAATAATGGATATACTAGTCAAACAGCCCTAGCCCTATTTATAGAAAATAGTTGCATATATTGCATCACAATACTGGTCAGAAAAATCACAATAACAGCCCAAGAGCTTGATTTGTAAAAAATAGTTCCATATACTGGTAAGAAAAAACACAGTTACATATTTTCCTCACACTGGTCCGCTCTAGCTTTGAGCTGCTTTTGCCTGTATATACACCGATTAGCCACGACATTGTGGGGGGTGCGCACAGCGCTCTAATTCACGGCTGTTGTCCAGAAGGGGGAGGGGTTGGGGGGGTAGAGCTCTACGTCTCGCCTGTAGGGGGGGGACGAAACCAATGAGCACTATAATGGCTCCGGCGCCCATGGGTGAACCAATGACACGCCCAAGGCTCACTGATACACATGTGAAGTGAAGTGAAGGCTAGTCTCTACGTCTCGCCCGTTGTCGTGGAGAGAAAAAGTGTGTTTATGTGTGTGTGTGTGAGTGTGTCGGGGAGAGAAAAAGTGGGGGGGGGGGGACGAAACCAATAATTCTGAAAAGTGCTATAATGGTTCCGGTGCCCATGGGTGAACCAATGACACGCCCAAGGCTCACTGATACACATGTGGAGTGAGGGCTAGTCTGACTAGTGTGGTACTACAGAAAAGCTCCTGTTGCCCAAAGTTAATGCTGGCTGTGATAGAAAGATGTCAGAACTCATAGTGCATAGCAGCTTTCTGGATAAGGGGCTGCACAGACACAGACCGGTCAGAGTGCCCACACCAGAACTGGACTAGCGAGCAATGGAAGAAGGGGGCCTGGTCTGATGAATCATAACGTCTGGGTGTCAGATACCGCAGCACACCTTCAGAGGTCTTGTGAAATCCGTACCTTGATGGATCAGAGTTGGTCTGGCAGCACAAGGGGGTCTATACAATGTTAGGAAAGTGGTTTTAATGTTATGGCTGATCGGTGTATGCTTTACACCAGTTTATCCAAACTTTAATAAATATATTTGAATCTTTTCTTCAGTTTTGACAGAATTCATCACATGTCAGTAAACAGTCAAGAAAGAAATAGTTCTCTCAAATTGAGTCCAAATCCTGGGCAAGAAGGCCTCTTGTATCGAGGGAAGACCGGTCACCAGAGCCGAAGTTTGAATTTACACAGTAAACCAATCATCTACTGTACACAGGACTACACAATTAGAATTAATTTGGAAGATATTGCAACTGAGATGTACCTTACAGCATTTTAAACGACACTGGGAACACCTGACGCATCATGGTTAAATACTGACCCTCATTATTTCAACCAAAATTACTTGCATTTGTTGGATCATCTTGAGTCATCAGAAACTTACCTAGAACATCTGGTGTTTGTCAGGGTGCTCAAAGCACAATGAAGTATAAAGTGATTTGTCAGAGTCTTATCTGCATGTTGCAGCACTCTGCGATACTAGCAATACAGGCCTTTGCAGTACAATAAAAAACACATTGTGCGGCCCTGATATTTACCCTCATACTGTAGTCACAGAGAGAAGGGGATTATACAGTCGTGTTCCGTCTAGAGACTTGGTGCCATGCGTCAACAGCTCCTGGATTGTCATCCAGCTGTCCAAGATCTTCTTGTTCCTCTTCTTCATCATCTTCTTGTGGCTGAGCTGAATAATATCATCAGCTCGTCCTTCCTGCTCACTCGTGCAGGCCACACGGCTCTGCTTCATGAACTCCCTGCGCTGGCGGAGCTCTTTGGCGCGCATGGCTTGCTGCTTGCGCTCCTCCTTGCTCCAGTAACGTCCCATCTTCAGCTCGCTCGCAGCATCGTCATCTGTGGTCATACCACGGCGCTCCTCTCGGATGCGGAGGGCCCTCTCCCTCAGCAGCTGCTCCCGGGCGGGGCGCTTGGTGATGTAGCGGCTTCCGTCGCTCCGCATTTTCACCTTCCATTCCATTCTGGGCTTGGAGTCCACAGAGAAGCTTTCAGGGTTCTGGCACAGGCCGACCAAACTCACTTCGCTCTGGCCATACTCCACGGCCGACTTCTGCTGGACCAGCTGCATGTAGCTCTGGTAGCGCTGGGCATGCGCTGGAATGTGTTTGTATGGTGAAAGAGGAGGAGAGGCTAGAAAGCTCTTCAAGTGTTTGCTGCCCTGCTCCTTTCCTTTGCCCGGCTGTGTTGCGCCAGGGTAGTTCTTCCTGGGACTGGTCTCCTCTATCGGGGCGAGCGCATGCTTAGAGGACTCTGCTGCAGGTTTGTTTCTGTGTGTGACGGCACCCCTGACACCATTCTGTGTTCCTCTGGATAGCTCAATGTCTGAGGAAAGCTCAAGAGTGACAGATGAGCTGTGGCAGCTCTCTCCAGTGTTGTAGGCGCTAGAGCTGTCTTTGTCCATTTGCTCCAGCGCGTCAGTGGTGATGCTGTACCTCGTCTGGCCCTCAGCTGTGCTGGATTTATCAGTACAGCTCTGCTGGTCTTTGGAGCCCCGGCTCAGTTGCTGTCCTTGGATTTCCTGCTGCAACCTGTGTGACCGTATGATGCTCAAGCACTCCAGCTCAATTTTCCTCAACTCCTCATTGAGCATCTGAATCTCTTGCTCATCACTGTCCAGGCTAATCCTGTCCCCGAATGAGCGGGCACTACTTTCTCCTAGAATTATAAAAGGACTGTCTTCATTCACCACACATTTCAGCTGAAGTAGCTCGCGGAAGCGTTCACACTCCATTTCAGGTATGCTCAGGAAGTCTCCACCATCAGCAGAGAGGAAGGATTCGCTGCTCACGTGCATGTGTCTGCTGCCCAGAATGTCCTGGCCGTAGCCAAGCCTCTTATCAGTGCTTGGAAAAGTGTCAGAGCTGGAGGTGTGGTCATCACACAGGTTCTCCAGCTCTGAGTTTTCATCGTTGCGAGTGCTCCCGTCAGTGCGGCCTACACCGCTGTCCTTGTCACAGGGGTTGGAGAGAACAGTGGCCAAGTCTATAGTACCACCATCTCCCTCGTGTCCTCTCTGGGTGCATAAAAAAGAGTGCAATTTAAATAAATGAGATTTAAATGCTCAAGTCACCAGCTCTGTCATATTTCCACTGGGCTGGAAATGATAATCTGGAAGTCAAGACAGATGCTTTTGAGGAAAACATGATTTTTACTTCATCGTTATCCACTTTTCCACTGTTAGAAATCTGAACCAAATAACAAGAATGGAACAGTTTTATTCCACTGTAATTAAGGGCATATTCATCATAATAGCATTGTTTTTTCTTGTCTGTGTAAAGCCCACTTGAAACAACAT
>JBBPCZ010000142.1:2578825-2594076 GCA_037974445.1 Brycinus macrolepidotus | reverse complement strand
ACATCTTTTCCTATATATTTAACCAGTCCTCTCGCTTATCTCTTATACATCTTTTCCTATATATTTAACCAGTCCTCCCGCTTATCTCTTATACATCTTTTCCTATATATTTAACCAGTCCTCTCGCTTCTCTCTTATACATCTTTTCCTATATTTAAAAAAACCCTCAGGCACTTTCCCCTCTTAACTGTTTTTCCTTACTTGTGTATGAACCTCTGACTCGTTTTTTCTTTTGACAGGGTTTGTTAAGGTGTGTAACTGAGCTGGCAGTAACTTGGTTAAAAGCAGATGTTGATTTAAGTCCAGCTTTACAGGTCTGAAGAACAGATGTGGACTAGAGCACTGATGTACGTCGCTCTGGATAAGAGCGTTTGCTAAATGTGAAATCTGCCGACACAAATGGTAGTTTGGAGTAAGTTATTGCACTTAGTAGAGATCAGTAGTAATATTAAGTAATAAAAAGTAACATTGACATAAGTAGTGATATTGCACATGTAAGACTATTGCACATAACATACTGCATGTAATGAAAGTGATACAATAATGCAAAAGGTCCTTTCACTGTTATTGACTGACCTGTTGCTATAAAACCAGCATTCTCACTCATACATATCAGCCACGTCTGTGAAATACAGAAAATGAAGTTGAATGTGTTACAAAATGTATTACAGGCATGATATGAAGATACTGAAACTATGGAACTGTGATTTTTTTATTTGTAAGAGATAAATCATGATAAAAGAGGCAAATAGTTTTTAGTTACACTTCCTTATTCCACATCTTCCTTATTATCTCCTAAAGAGGAGAAAACTATATGATAAAAATGTCTTTGACATACACTATATGGACAAAAGTATTGGAACACACCTGTTTTTCAGGGTTTGGGCCCCTTACTTCCAGTGAAGGACAATCTTAATACTTCAGCAGATCAAGACATTCTGGGCAACACCATGCTTCCAACTTTGTGGACACGGGGGGGACCAACTCCATATTAAAGTCTATGTATTTGAATGCAATGTCATTAAAATCCCTGTTGGTGTAATGGTTAGGTGTCCCAATACTTCTGTCCAAATAGTGTATAGGGGTTAACACTGGAAAGATTGGAAAGATAGCTAACATTTATTATAGAAATGTGCAGATGGGTATCAAACATTTCAGAGTGCTGAACTAGGATAACTGTTCTCTGTTCATAGACACATTCGTTAACAGAGGTGGGCACAGAGGTGGGCACAGAGGTGGGCAGCTGCACTAAATTTCATTTAGAACTACAGTAGAACTTAGTATATACAGAATCTACTAGCATGGGAAACTGATGTGTGTTTAGTTGCTGTTCTTCTGTTTTTGGGATTCTTTTGGTCCAGAATAACCTCCTAAAGCTCCTGAAGCTTAAAAGTGAGCTGTGTGAGCAACAGCGAAAAATCTGCTTTTCTTCTGAATAAAAGAGAAAAATGAGGAGCAGCCCAGCTGATTAGTTGTTGTATTTGCAAATTACTCACCACATAGTGACCAGATGTCTGGCTAAACCTGGATGCATTTGACAAGTATAACTGCATGTGGTTTAAATCTTATCAGCATCGATCCAGATACTAATCGCATGAAGTGACCTGGTGCAAATGGGGTCTTAGTGACTCAGTGTGAATGGGAAGTGGAAATGAGGTAAAAGTAAACTTCCTCACAAACAATGAAACGTATTTTCACTTGAGAAGAAGAGAAAAAGTGCTTCAGTGCCTCCCAGATAATCCAGATTTTTTCTCAGTCCCCACTCTAACACTCTAAGATCAACAGTGTTCTTCTCAAAAGCTTCATACAAATGAGCCCTGAAGTGGAAAAGGAAGTAATTCACAAAAGATGACATGAAGGCACTTAGGGGATGCATTTGAGTCCTTCTGTGTAACGGTATAATTAATACAGTGAACAGGAGAGACAGGAAACCTAGACTAAAACATGTAGGGAGAGGTGTAGCCACGGGCTGATGTTTTGTAACCTCTGCAATCTGAGAAAGGAAACAGCTGCTGAGTTATAGCGACCTGGCGCTGCACATAAAACCTTCAGCTGGCAGCTACTGCAAGTCAAACATATCAGTGTCTTCAGAAGGCCATCATTCACTCAGAACCCGTGATTATCTCTGCATCTAGAGCAATAAGAGAAAGTAAAAGAAAGTGTGTGAGCAATGGGGCGGTGATGGGGTGCACAAAATCAGAGAATGTGCAGAAATGAACTCATGCTATCTGCTCCTTCTCATTCTTACTTTCTCCCCGGTTATCTTATGGATTCTCCCTCTCCAGCACATTGGCTGATTTAGGGCTTGGAGAGTGCCTCAGTACAATTAGTTCCCTAAAGGCCCATTAGAGCGAACAAATCATGCCAGGGAATTCGACAACTCCCTGAGCACTCCTTAAATTAACAGGCTCAACTTGGAGGCGGTGGTATTTTCTCCTCCACGCTCAGACTATTTTTGGTGACACAGCAATTCTGTCTGCTCTGGTATCGCGGTGTGTTTTAGAATAAAGGTGTATTTTTTTTTTTATTGACCTTTAACAGCATTCACACCGTTATCATTGATGTCAGATGCAGTGCCAACATTGTGAGCCCCCATGTTGATTATTTTGTGGATTTTCTAATCAGGAGAGTAATCAGTCTCCCAGCATCACATCAAACAAGCCAAGTTTTCAAAGAAGTGAACTCCAAATTCTCATAAAATGCTAATTATGCTAATTAGATTTCCCATGGCGCCATCTAATGGTTATTGCGAGTATAATTTTCAAAGCCTACTCTGGGTGGTGCTGTTTTGCTAAAAATGAGGAAGGCAAGCTTGGACCAAAACCTCCCACTTTACTGGAACTCAGGTTGAGAAAAGAATCAGAACAGAGCCTTACCTGGATGGGCAGCACAATTTCAAGACACAAAACTGATGTCAGCTGAATTGTTCCCATGAGCGGTTTTTCATCTGTGCTTCTGTGAATGATTACTAGAAAATGAACCAACATTTTCAATACTCATGGCTAGAATTTAATATGTGTAAAGTGTAAATGTCTAAAATCACAGCTATTAGTTTAGACTTATTGCATCCTCACTCAAGCTGGCTATATCAGAGGAACCTGATCCTGGTCCTGGAGACCCGCCACCTTGTCTCTAAGGTTTAGATGGCCCTGAGGCCCTTCGCCGTCTCGATCAGGTGCGTTCGATTAGGGTTTGAGATGAGCTCTGCAGGGTAGCAGATTTCCAGGACTAGGATTGCGTACCCCAGGAGTGGCTTAATGAGACCTGTCACATATCAGGGTCATATTATACGCTATAGAACACTTTCTGAGAGTCCAGTGGCACTGAATAATAGCCCCATTTAATTCTCAGCTGTGACGCAAAGCACTCAACATATACCAGGAAATATAAAGAGATATAAAGACTTTGAATGCCAAATTAACAGATTTCACAGGGACGTCCTCTCTGTCCAAAGAGTCCGGATGAGCCCGAGCAGCATGACAGGCAGTTAGTCTTGCGTCTCATCTCTCATTCTTGCCTTATGGTCTCGTTCGCACCCTCAGAGCCTGCCCACAACTTCAGGACATGACGGCTGACATTTGTCTGCAGATGCCTCTCTTCATGAGTAATAAATCATAAAGTTGGGAGCAGCACCACACCTTAAGTCACAGCAAATTTCAGACGCCCATTGATTTTCAGAGGTGTCAAAAAACGTTTGTGCTTTCGGCCTCAAAAGGCCTGAAGTGTCAGCAGAAGCAGTAACGCTCTAAAAAGACACCATTTCAGGATGAGTGCCTCTGAACTCACACCCATCGCGGCGTATCGCTTTGTGTGGAGGGTGATTAGGTTTCTTCCAGAGGACGGTTAAAGTGGTGCAAAATGTGAGAGAATGACAAACCCACACAATGAACCTGCATGCGCCACAGAAGGGCGTTTTTAACTATACAAGCCTGCGATCGTCCCTGATTCAAAGGGCCAAAAATAAGATGATGTTTAATATGTATAAACCTCTTGTAATTAGGCTGATTAATCAGCTCAGGATCGAATTGAGCTTGATTAGTAAGAACTAATCTCCTAATAAGCACTTGATTACAGTTAAGAAAAAAAACACACAAATATTAATCCAGTGGATGGAACTGGTGTTGGAGGAGCATCAACAAAGCAGCAATGATGTTATCGTAGATGTTATCGAAAGTGTCTATTTATTTTCAGAAATATTTGCCGTAACATCTCCCCTATTACCTGCTTTTCCAGAGGGTGGATGCATGCGGAGAAATTTCATTTTAGAAGCACACCATGAGGGAGCTTGTTGTTAAGTCTGAGACACAATATGACAGAAGTACAGACACTAGAGGTGCTACTAGGGACACCCTGAACCTGCTCATTAGCACTAGCGGCCACTCTGTTCTCTTATACTGCTCATCAAAGATGGGCCAGTGGAGAACTTCAGTACTGTTGTTGTGGTAGCAAATATTAAAAATGGTAACTTCGTTCAAACTTTCTTCATAATTTGATCACTGAGGTCTAGACAAAGTCATTCACAGAGGTTTGATGTGAAATGGTGCACTGAAGGAAAGCGTACTGGCTCTTTACAGTTTCTTTACAGTGGCGGTGATAAGAACCAAGTGACCCAATGACCACTATCCGAAACATCAGTGAACCTACACACTTCCTCTGAGTTTTATATGTAATGTTAATAATGGCAAAATAAAGGTAAAACTTAGTTATTGTTATAAGACATTGTTATAGATTCTGTTTTGCCTTACAATACCCTGCACGCACCTCTCTGCCATGACTGGGTTTTAATAATTACATTTTAGGATGAAACAATGTCTCGGCTGTCAGGCAGCCTATTTGCAACAATGTCATGCAAAAACTTTCTTTGAGGTAGTTTTTAAAAGGCACTTCAGACATCTGGCTCCATCACTGCTTTGAACAAGTCTGACTCAGGAAGATTCTCCACAATTGTGCTTTCCCTTTTAAGGAATTCCCTTTTAACTTTTTTTTTTGCCCAATTTAGTCATCTCCAATTCCGCCCATTAGCTTGGATTCCCCCCATCATGGGATACAACTGGAAGGGTGAAGTCTAGTACACGCTTCCTCAGAGTCACATGAAATGCCACCACATTTTTTTGAACTGCTGCTAAGACATTGTCATTGGACAGCATAATCAGAATCAGAAAACTTTACAGATCCTGAAGGAAATTGCTTAACATGCTTGGAGGAGGACACTAACTGCCAATTCTGTTACTTCAGCAAACAGAAGCCTGCACTTACTAGCATTGCCCTAGGTGATGGGGTAGAGGGAGGACCGTCTATCCACCCAGAGCCAGAATGGCTCTCTTGGACTCCAGTGCTTGCACCACTTGGGAGCCCCCCTTTTGACGTCAATGTATTGAAGCCATTTTGGACCATTTTTATTGTTTCATTCATCGTTAAGTGTTGACACACTGTAAAGGGCAGATGGCTTTGTCAGCAATGTATTGTAAACAATGTATTGCCTGAATATCACGCATCACCGCTTCTTCAGATTTAGTCTTCCGCTTTAAAAAAGGCACAATACTGCTTCAAACAGAGGTTTGCAAATTCCATTTAACAAATCACATGCAGAATTTCCAATTATCCGACTGAAAAGCAAATGGACAGATACTCGGAGCCTCACAGACATTCCATCAGAGTAGAAAGTGTTGCTGCAGAATGCTGACTGTAATCAAGGCTAAGAGCTGAAGAAAAGTGAAATATTTCTGTTAATAGTTTGGAATTCCAACAGAAAACTTTAGACAAGTGTAAATTACATGCCTCGATGAAAACCACACATTGTATAAAACTGTGAAGAAGGTATGAAAGCCGACAGCTCCTTTATGAACTCAGAACAAGAGCAAGAGCATCTCTCAAAATCGGTGTTGCTTATTTAAAACATTCAGCAGTGGAATAATTTCTAACAACCCTGATTGTCATGCAAATTGTCTCTATTGACAGAGTCTTAATATGTGAAAATTCCTCAAAGGGTTTAAGCCCTTGAGGCATGATCAGGACCTGCCAAAAGACCACCGGTTTGCATTGTAGCCTATGTAGTTACTCAATAATAAGCCTTAGGATGTAATAAACCTGGGATGGGATTTTAAGAGGTTAAGACATTTATAAACTGATTTAAGCTTTTCATTATAAGGTGAAATTAACATCCTCTAGACTGTGAATCCTTTCACTGATCCTTTTACCATCCTCAAAAAGCAGATTTTTGAAAATATTAATGTCACAGGAACCATTAGTGGCTTGTGAGCCAAATGGAAAAGATGAAACTAGCCCATATAATTTGAAATGAATGTTTACTCGCATCTGTTTGGTTCATATCATCTCTTACGTTTCTTACCAAGTCTCTGTCCTTCCTTTCTCCTTCACATAAAACCTTCATTTCCGCCCCAGAGCCTGCGGCACAATCAATTATTTACTCCCCATCACTGCCTTGTTGTCCAAAACTGATCATCACTATTACAGAATGTGCTGAAAAAAATCTCATTATACAGATTCTTTCATCAGCAGGAACATCATTGTGTCAGCCAGGTAGCTGCCTGGTCTGTAGGCCGCAGGAAATTGGACGCATAGACACGTTTTCTATCAGATATCTCTGGACCTGCTTCCCCTCAAGTTACAAATAAGAGCATGTGGGAATATACACACTAATACAGGAAAGAACAAGCGGTGCTACAGTAAATCTTTGGAGATGCTGCAGATTTTTCTTGTACTGAAATGGATCTCTACACCAAACCGCCATTACATCAAAAACTACCTGCCTAGGTGTCAAACGTCTGTTTGGCGCACGTGAACACAGCACAGCACACCACAGTGTGAACATTGTGAAATTCTTTCCACGAGATTCCACGAGACCTTCTGACCTTCTGAATTTGAGCAGTGGTATCTAGTACCAAGACATTAGCAACTGTGAAATGAGGCTTCCATGGATTGGACTAATTTGTCCAGCACTTCCCACAGATGCTCAGCTGGATAAAGATATGGGGAATGTGGAGGTCAAGTTAACACTTTGAGCTCTTTGTCATGTTCCTCAAACCACTCCTGAACAATTTTTTGCAGTGTGGAGCACATTATCCTACTCAAAGAGACCTTTAAGGTATACTGTTGCCATAAAGAAGTGGACTTGATCTTCAGCAATGTTTAGCTAGGTGGCATGTGTCAAAGTAACATCCACATGAATGCCAGGACTCAAGGTCTCCCAGTAGAACATTGCCCAGAGCACTGCACGGCCTCTGCTGGCCTGCTTTCTTTCCATAGTGCGTCCTGGTGCCTGGTGCTTCTTTTCCTCAGGTAAGCGAACCACACGGCCGTCCACATGATTTAAAAGAAAGCCATATTTATCAGATGTGGCCACCTTCTTCCATCACTCCATGATCCAGTCTGGATGCTTGTGTGCCCACTGAAGGAACTCTCGGTGTTGGGCAGGAGTTAGCATGGGCACTCTGACGAGTCTGTCAGTATGCAGCTCCAGAAGAAGGAAGCTGTGATGCACTGTGGGTACTGACACCTTTCTATCTAAGCTAGCATTAACAATTCCAGCAGTGTGTGCAACGTGCAATTTTAGAGGTGGATTATTATTACTGGGCGTAACGTGCAATTTATAAATGTGCAGTTTTTCTGGTGCATTTCTACTGTTTTTGTCAATGCCTGTCACTCCATTGTGTACTTGTGTATATATATCCACAGTGTTCTCACATATATTTCTGTATCCACGCTGTACATATAATCATACATATATACATTGTACATGTGTACATAAATACATATACATATTTAAGTTTACATACACATATATTTTCCAATACATACATCCATATTTTATGTTTCTAGATTGTATAGTGTACATTTTATACTTTATTGTTGTATAGTTTTTATTCTATTCTATTGTTTTTTAATTTTCGCTGCTCTTACCTTTGTTCTGTCCACTTTCTGCCGTGACAATGCAAATTTCCCACTTGTGCGACTAATAAAGGTTTATCTTATCTTATCTTATCTTCAGTAGCTCTTCCGTTTGATTGGACCACAATTTGGACATAAGAATTTTGAAAATTTTGTTTACCCATTAAAAAGAGCTTAGTTCTACCAAAGTGGGCAGATAATATTGCCATACATATCTACATGCCACACCATTCCCTCTTCCCTCTTCTTGTTTTGCCCCTTCCTGCCTTTGTTTTTCCTTTAAGCCATGGCTTTTGTTTTGATGCCTAGCTTGCCATGTGGCTTTTAGTTTTTTAGTCTAGCTCCGCCCATGTCCTGCCCCCCTGTTTAGTGGTTTCACCTGTTGTCTGTTCTCTCGCCCTCTTTTTCCAGGTGTTCCCACTTCCCCTTCCCGCATTAATACCCTTGTTAGTCTGCTCCCTTTGTGGGTCCACCGGGACACTCACCTTGTTCGCACTTATTCCCGTTATCCTGTCTGTCTTGTCTTGTTTCTGTGTGCACGTTCCTTTCTATACACGTCTAGTGTTTCTGTTTGGTAATAAAAGTTCTCTTCGCATGTGCATCACTTCAAACCCTCCATACACTCTCACATTACAGTTGGATAAAATATCTGGGTGGGAGGACAACTTGATTTGACCGGACAGGCAAAGTTTAGCTTGTTAAATTAAGCCCCTTTTCCCAAAGACCAACTGTCCAATCATAGCTTAGCTTAGAACACTGTGATAATGAGAAACGTACACATCACATACTCAAATGACTAAACTTCACTGATTTCATGAACTGAAGACAAGAGGAATGAAGACAAGAGGAATGAGTGAAAATGCTGTAGCATACCACTGCTGTAGGATCCCCCAGATTGTGAGATTTTACTCAACCTTGATAGTTGCAAAGATGTTTTACTCAAATTGCCATTACCCCCCTACAGAATACCTCCCCCCCCCCACCACCACCACCAAAATCATTCTGTCCTCGTGCCGGCCCTGGGACTGTGCAGGCAACTGAAGCAATGAAAACTCGTTATGTTCCTGGAACAATCTGCTGACATCACTGAATGGTTCCAAGTACATGACAGCTTTAGTGCCCGGTGACATGATGCATTATCATGCTGGAAGGGGCCATCAAACTGCGGATAAACTGTAGCCATGAGAAGATGAACTTGGTTAGAAATTATGTTCAGATACACAGTGCCATTCACATGTTTTTCAGTGAGTGTCAGCACTGTCAAAAAGCCATTTCCCACTCGTCACGCTGCAGAGACCACCCAGTGTTCACACCCAGTAGTGTGGCCACTTGGACTTATGTTGCTTGTGCCAAATTCTGATCGTTCCTTCACTGTTATGCAATAGGAAGCTGGGTATGTTCGACCAGGCTTTGTTTCTGTACTTATCATCGGTTCAGTTTAGTTGCATCTGTGCCCACTGGGGACATGTTTTCTTCTTCTTTGTTGACAACATCCAACCCGACATGTGGTTTGTTCAAGTGGTGTGCTCTGAAATTTTTAACATGGATATAAATTGCCTGGTTGTTCCTTTGCTTGCAGTATTTCCGCCATTCTCGTTTGACCCCTCTGATCTCCATTGGAAACATCACTAGTATCATCACTGGTAGCTGTTTTGCATTTGTAATAAATCTTTGAAACATTTTCTTGAAAAGCCCAGGATGACAGCCTTGGGGAGATGGTAGGATCTGCTGACCTACTGCCACATTAATTTTTCCATTCTTCCAATCTTACGCCAACCAGTTACTGCTGTGTCCTTACTGACATTACGTTCCCCTTCAAAGAGGCATTAACATTAACACAAGCTGCTAAAATGTCTAAATGAAAGATTTTTTAATTTTGAAGATTTGATAGAAGATAGTCCATCTGCATTATGAAAATAAGTAAAAAACCCAGAAGTTTCCAAAACGGAGGTTATAAAACATTAAAAGATTAAAAATTTAGAAATTAAGAAAACTGGATTCCTAAGACCTGAGAGACTACCAAAACTAAGATTAAAGGAGAGGAGAAAATCAAACTCCACTTTTGCTTCAGATCTGAAAAAATGTTTCTGTCCATCCTTCCATGGTGGTTCAGAAAGGATGTGTAGCTGTTCAAGAAGCTGTTACAGAGAAATGGAAATGGAAATGGATACAGAATACAAACTCAGTATTAAATTCTATGTTTTTGAATGCAATGTCATTAAAGTCCCTGTTGGTGTTGGTCAGGTGTCCCAATACTTTTGTCCATATAGCGTAAGATAAGATAAACCTTTATAACCTTTATAAACCTTTATAAACCTTTATAAGATAAACCGTAGCTTTATTTGCATTGTAGACATCACAACCCCTGATTCATGTCACCGCGTCGCTTCTCTGCAATGCACCATTTGACGTGGAGGAAAGTTTTATGGACTAATGAATGTAAATTAGGACTTAGATTACTTGTAATTACTCAGATTGTGAGAAGCAGAAAACACTTATAAGACTGAACTTTGGACGTGTTTACAAGAAACTTAAAGAAATATCCCTGTTGGTGGCAGACATAGTGGCTAGACAAATGCAAAGCCTCCAAAATGTGCCAAAATAATCTTAGCCAGCAAAATAACACTATTTCGTCTCTCAGGGGTCTTAATGACTTCCACCCGTCCCTATGCATAATGACACTTTCCATGTTTTTGTGTCTCAAATTTAAAAATTGTAGCTCGGTAGAATGTTTTGGTCTGAAAAATATTATTTACTCTTTGTCATCTCATTTGTCTCAAGTGTGTTGGTGGGTGCGCTGTTTTTTTAATGCACCTTTTAGGTGTCAGCATTATGGCATACATTTATTATCACAGTTTTTAAGACTTTTTCATGACAGATGATAAGTATACCAGTATTTCATTTTTAAGGTTTGATTAGTTGTTACAGGCCAAAAAGCACTGGTAGTGGCACATTTAAAAAAAATCCCCTCATAAACTATGAGGATAACTATAAAATATCACCTCCAACTGAAATACTGACTGATCTTCTTAATCTGACTAGATAACCACCACAGACAGCTATTTAAAACAGCCACCGTACAGTATGTTCGCTTACTGTGTCTAACTTACTATGAGAGTCCATGGAATTGCGCTGCACCTTTTCATGTATGTACATCTCAAGCACGTTGTGAAAGCTCGATAGTATTACGAGTTTATCAGTGCTGGTCTTCATATCAAGGCATGCCACCCTTGCTATTTCTTGCAGATTTATCTGAATGGAACTTTTTGCAATCTTCTGCAGAGTCAGGTTTGATTTATCAGCTTGCTTCTGTTTGGATAGTGATCAATTTTCAGTCTCAGAAGCTGTTCTGCAGCCGTGCTGAAAGACCACGCTTCAGCATAGATATGGCACCTTAACTCTGGAGCTGGCTGCTGAAAATCGGATGAGCTGCTCTTGAATTAGAAGAGCAGTGCTTCAAGGCCCGTCGCTCCAGCACTCGTTAGAGAGGATGTGATCTGACAGGATGTGTCAAAGAACTGATGCCGGACACAAATAAAAGCTGAATGCGCTACCTCAGCAGCTCTGGTGGTCTGGTTCTTCTTAGACAGAAGAGAGTCGGAAAGAGTCTGCCGAGGATTAAAGGCCCTACATCACATCTTCCGGGCAGCGGGAAAATAAAAACCAGCAGCCATACACAATTCGCCCATTGACCACAACATGTGGACAAGTGGAGTAATTAAGAGAACAGAAACACACAGGAGGCCGCGTGGCTGCTGTGGGGAGCTTTGCGTGAAGGCTTTGTTGTGTTACGGGTAAAGCACACTTCTTGATGTCAATTTGAGATTCCAAATGAGACGGATTCTTGAGGTCTTGAAGAGTCCAACTGCAGCAAGTGCCCACTCACACATTAAAAGTTAGACCAGTTTTTGAGGTTCTGCAGCTTGTCTCTGGAGGAGAATGTATTTCCGTCAGGCAGTATCTTTTCTATAACTTTCATAAGATCGCTCAAAAGGTCCATCCACTTTTATATATCACAATGTTGGTGTGGTTTTATGTAGCAAAAAGTTCACTTTGCATGACCATTTTCTACCATCTCTATCCTTTTATACACACACACACACACACACACAGATGGTTTTCCCTGATAGGGGCATGTTAAGCTATACCTACAGAATAAGCAAAAGTGGAAACGCACATTGACCTTTTCATCACTCCTGAGTTGAATTTGAAGTTGTATTTTCATGTTTATGAATGCCACTCTCAGCTAATGCCATGGACTACTTCGAGAATTCTCCAAACTATTACAGGGTACTTGCTATTTTGGCACACTTTTCTAAAACCACTGAGTAGTCATGTTTGAAAGAGTTACATTCTGGAGTCCACAGCCCTATCAAATGCTTTTATCTACGGGAGTCCCCGACCATGTAGCTCATTAAAAGTTAGCTGTGCTGCAAAGCTCAGAGAGAAAATCCCTCATGATAGCGCCCAACTAGCGGCTAAACCTCTGCTGACCTGCTATTCGCTCTCGTAACTGCAGTCGTTTCCACCTTTAGAACATGTACATCAGCGCCGAAAGATTTTAACAACATTCCTGGAGGAGCAAAAAAGACGGAGGGCTTTGGATATTCCTCCCCCGCCGGTTTCCTACTGCTCCCTCTGAAGTGGCTGCCATTTCTGATTGCGTAAATTAGCCGCCACAGCTAAGAAGAGGGAACAAAGGCTCGATATGTGGTAGACAGGAAGTGATAAAGCGATAAAGTGCTGGTGGAACACGGTTGCGCTCTTTAGGTTTAATCCAGCAGTTGACAAGCACTTCGAGAGATTCAGACCTGAGAGAGAGGGGGAGAGCGAACTAGCACCGGCTAAAAATAGTCTCAGCGCAGTGTCGTAGCCAAACACAAGGCTCAGGTGTTTATTTATTAATTTCTTTTTTAATTCAAACATCTGCTCTCTGGTTCTGCATCACCAGAGCTTGAGACGAACAGTGAACAACAATCAACAGCAAATCGTCATGAAAAAGAACCAGTTTGTCTAAAAATTCCATAAAAGCTAAAAACATGCATCAGCGCACCCCCAACCTGCCACTACTAAATCCTCACGCTTCCTGAAAAAAAATCCTGTGCAATGTAAATTATTGTCCTGAAACACTGTCATGTATAGCTATTGGCTACTTTTTGTTCAGAAAAAGTGGGATGGCAGTTAAAATCTAGTAAGTAAATATAATTTTGTAACAATATACATTGTTTTGAATCACCCAACTAATTGAATTCTAATAAATGGGAGAAGTTCTTTTGTGTTCAGTTTCTCCTCTTTATAAATTGTGACGTGTATAAAAGATATTCTCATTTGTCTGTCCTTGCTTCATGTGTTTGCCAGAATCAGATTTCAATTTATGCCCAGAACAACGTTGTCAAGCCAATGAAAGAAAATGCAGAACCCCTTTATTAATTATTTCTCATAATTATGTTTGATTGGCTGCTGACAGTCAAAGCGATGCAGCACAAAGTCAACTTTGTCCCACTGTTGCTGAAGCATGATGAAATAGAAATCAAAATTTTCCAGTCAGTCAAGACTCATTTAGAGTCCAAAAGTTTCTTTAGTTTAGAAATGCAGCAATAGAATTTATTGGTCACCCAAACACCCAAAGATCTTCACTCAGGTCCTGCAGATTCAGTCACAAAGAACCAAAGAACCACAAGTGGGAGGGAAAACCCGCAGAGGGAGGGGCTCCAGGGAGAGCGGCCGAGAGAAAGAGCAGCAAACGGCGAGCGTGTAGGAGAACCAACACCGGTTCTAGACTGTTTTACACCGTTTATATTTACTGAAATCAAAAAGGGTTCTAAAAGGGTTACTACTGCTTTATGAGTACCAGCTCTGGTGTTGTCTGAAATGGCTGTGGTGAAGTTTTGTTTAAATTTATAGTTTTGTTTTGCTTAAAGTTTAAGTATTGTCTAAATTTATAGCTCACCGTGAGCTATACTGTGTCTTAAATCTACCTCTTCAACCTAAATCCACAAGTCTGTGTCATTTTAGTGGAGATGTGGATGCAGTTCGAGACTTGTGGGTGTAGTTTAGGGCACAGTAAGACTGACTATAAGCTATAAAACTAAACCAAACCTCACCACTTCCATTACAGACCACACCAGGGCTGGCACTCACTTAGCAGAGTCCTAAACCACATCGACAAGTCTGTGCTGCTTTAATGGAGATCTGGATGTGGCTTGTGTCAACTGAGAAGTTTTGGTGATGCATTTTTATGCCTGATTTAGGTTATTTGGGTGACGATTGATTTCTGGTGTTTGTTGGCAACATTAGCATCACAGCTGCAGTTCTAAACTAAAGAAGCAACATTTGGACTCTAAACATGTCTTGGCTGATTGACCACATGTGGATTAAATGGAGAAGTGCGAACGTTTGATTTTTCACAATGTGTTTAAAGTTGAGGAAAGTTGGAAATGTTAAACCTCCCCAGTTTCAAACTTCCATTAGGTGGCTTGCAGCTTGTCTTTACTGTGAAATGGTATCTAGCTACCTGTATATATAGTTTTAACTGAATATTGTTTTTACCCAATTTCCTTAGATGTCTCTAAATCGCATGTTGCTTTCAAGCTGGGAGAATGAGGGCTAGCACATGCTTGTGAAGTGTAACCTTATCTTTTCAAGCTGTTGCTAATGCAACATTATTGGACAACTCACATGCTCGGAGGAGAGGAAACCTGCCAATTTTTTCATGTCAGCTAACAGACACCTGCGCTGGCTGGCATCAGTCTGGTGAGAGGGAGAGAGAGGAGAGGGAGGACCATCCTACCGACCCAGAGGCCAACTGTGCCCTGGGATCAAACTCACAATTGCACAACAGGAGGACCAACATTTAGAAGCTCCCGAATATGTAGCTTGCATATAATGGCAACTGAGAGGTTGCAATTGCTTGCCTGTCAACAGAAAGCTCCACCCAAAGTTTCACAATGTTTAATTTACAAAATACACTGTTTTAAATACAGATAATTATTCTCTGTGATGGACTGGTCACCTGTCCAGGATGTTTCATCTCCTTTTACCCTATGACTGCTGGGATAGGCTAAAGTACCCCCCCTCAACGCTGGTTAAGAACAAGTGGCTCAGATATTGGATGGATAGGTGGATGATGGTTCTGAGTCTCCTTCTATAAGACCTTTCGGAATGGTTCAAAGAATTGATTCATTGCCTTTATTTACAACTGGTGATTTCCAAACAAAGCTCAACACATTTGTTAAATACACTATATGGACAAATGTATTGGGACAGACCTGTTTTTCAGGGTTTGGGCTAGACCCCTTACTTCCAGTGAAGGACAATCTTAATGCTTCAGCAGACCAAGACAT
>JBBPCZ010000142.1:2566419-2578725 GCA_037974445.1 Brycinus macrolepidotus | reverse complement strand
GGAAAGTCTTCCAAGAAGAGTGGAAGCTGTTATAGCTGCAAAGGGGGACCAACTCCATATTAAAGTCTATGGATTTGGATGAAATGTCATTAAAGTCCCTGATGTTGTAATGGTCATGCGTCCCAATACTATTGTCCATATAGTGTATGTTAAAAGCTTGATTTCTGTAGTATGTCTCACACTGTGGCTGTGTTAACAATCTAGAATTGCACTTTGGGAACAAGTTTCCAAACACACATGAATCCTTGTTTGAATCACAGCCGCACCTTTTGTGATAAAAATGACCAATATTCCGCAAGAAGGCGGCCTATGACTCCACACCAGGGCTTCCAGATAATATTGTATTGTATGGAAATCAAGGCTTGCAAGTGGGTAACGGTGAGTTTTGAACAGCAGGGAACATTCGGTGTGCAGGAAGATAACAAGTTCTAACAGTGTGATAAAGCACCATCTTAACCTTCAAGATGAGATGCGATACATTCATTAGTGGGCGACCTGCAAAGTCTCTTTGTGTGAACGCACGCCCATAGGCTGCACAGTCTGAAATGGTATTCACAGTTTTCTGACAGTTTTTTTTTTTTAATTGGTTTGTCTCGAGTGACACAAGCAGCAGCGCATGTGAAACTTCACAGCTCACGAAAATGACAGAAAGATCAATTTTTCCCTGGCTGCTATGACTCCGGCACCAAAGGAACAGTTCAATAATTTTATTATAGGACGAGATAGTCACCACATTTAGTGGGCTTGTTATTTGTCAAGTGTGCTGATTATTTTCAGCACAGGCTGAACAATGAGTTTACACTTGTGAGTTATGTGCTTTGTTCAGCCACTGAATCTGTCCTGTCACATGCTTCTCTGAAACTCTATATACTCTGGATTGTGTGGCAATGTACGGGAGCGTCGATGTGATTTACAACTTCCATTGGCGCACTTTCCTTCCTTCAATACATCAATAATATTGACTGATGCCACAAAAGATATATCGGATAGTCGGTATCCCATCTTGAAATAGGGTGGCTGTATATCTTTATCTGTTCCTGGTGGCAATTCGGGCCTATTCCAGGTCGCATGATACATTCAGATGCTGTTTTTCATGCATGACAGGGACTTTTTTTAAATATCACATTACTCCTTCAGTAAAAAACACAGTAGTAAAAAACTAATCTTATTTGTATTACTTTCATATTTGTGCCCTGGTCTTTAAAACAGCCCTGACCATAAACGTGATGTATGGACAGCTATGACATGGATGCTGCAGACTTATGTTTCAAGGCTGAATTCATCACGAAAGGCTGAGACCGTGAAACAAGTGCGGCACGGATGAAAAAGCGCATCAACCTTACGTGCTTTCAAGATGCATCTTCACAACATAGATGTAATAAATTGGCTCACGTGAGGGAAATTCTGAAATCTAAGTAAAACCCTGGCGATGGAGATTTTTTCCCCCAATCATCGGTTGGGAAGACGGAGTGCTTGCAGCAGACTTTTTAATATGTCTCTGAATTGATTGGAAAGATAAAGAGCGGCTCTTCATTATGAACACAGGCCCTGAGGGTCCGTGCGCTGTTAACTTCAGACAGGGGGAGATATGGATTTCGGCAGCCCGTTCCTGTGCAGGTCACACAGCTCAGATATATTTCAGGTTTAATATGTTCAAGGACCTCTGCTAATGATGTGCCCCAATCCCCAACTAATTCATTCCCCTATCTCCCAGCACGCTGTACCAGGGAGCTGTTCACTTCCAAATAGAAATGCATTGACTGACGTCTTCATGACGGAGCCTCAGAGCTGATAAGGTAGAAGACATTAGGCTTCCGCCACTGACAGCTAGACTAATACACACTCAGATCTCAGCTGCTTCAGAGTCACACTACTAAATGATAACAATTTGCAGCTGGTTTGACTCAAGATGTGATGCTTTCACATGGATTTCAGAGTTTAGTCTGATGTGGCAATATCAGGGCCCAAGCACCAGAGTCTGTTCTCCTCTTTGGAAACTCTTCACATGGACTCCGCAGGTTCTTTATGTTTCTTTTAAAAAATCTACTGCCTTCCACCAAAATTAGGAAGCACCAGGGCACACTTTAGGAGATTTAAAACAGTCTGGTAATGTATCTATGAGATTCTTAGACACTGTCCAATATAGGCTCCACTGTTCACTATTCATACATCATTTAAAAAGTTATAAATGATAATGCTGTGCTCTTTTCTCGACCAGGTCACTGGGTTAGTTTGCTGTAGATAATCTCCTTCCTTTGCAGGCACTGCTCCACTACTCTCATCATGCGACTCGCTTTCATGTTCAGCTTTTGAATTGGTTGTAAAATAATGAATTATTAGTTATTTAAGTTTGTTTAAGCTGGCAGTGTCGGTATTGATAGAGCGAGTCTGTTAATTCAGTGTCAGCTGGTGACAGGATGCACGCACACACACACACACACACACACACACACACACACACACACACACACACACACACACACACAAAATAATAATAATAACCTGAAAGTGTGTGGAAGTGTGTGGAAAACAATGGCCAACACCTCCATCATACCATTCTGCAATTTTCTGACAAAATGTGATGGACAGCAAACCAACACACGTTTTGAAAAGAAAACAAGTCTGAGGGAGATCCCTCGTTCCCTGACTGCTTGTTTATCCAGCTCACAAAACGCAACATTAGCTTCTCACAACCACTTCAGGTCCGTTGAAGGTTGTGGAGCAGAGCTTTGGCATTTATTGGGGTTTGTTATTGGGAGGTCTGCATATGGTGCTTTGTGGTGTGTGGGACATTGTATACGTTGCTTGAGGCTAACAGGCGGCGAGCTGTCACAGCAGCTGTCAGAAAAACGGAATCATCAAGACTTCCCCCAGTGCTTAAAGAGCATGGAACACAGGACCCACTTGTTTCTGATTGAGGCAGGGCATGCATTGATTGCATCGACTCCCCTGGTTTCTTACAGCACAGGATTAAGCGAAGCCCAGCATCCTTGAGAGCCGCCTGATGAAAGAAAGAGATGGATTTCTCCTCCATCTTGTATGGCTGTGTTTTTACTGTCCTGGTCATTAGTTCATTAGCAGGAAACTGGGAGAATCTATGAATGCAGGCCACGCTTTTTTGATGAATTTCAGGTCAGAGCTTCTTTGCCAAATGCTGAGCAGAAGGATTTACAAGACTTCTGTTTTGTTTCTGCTTTTAGTGTTATTCAGTGTATTCTTCAACTCATTACTGGCATAGGACCAGAATATCAAAATGGAAAATACAGACACAGTTTTCTAAATGGCCCCCTAATCAGTATTCCCTGCACTGGAAAATTAGGAGCATTGAAGACTGCATTGTTACTGGGAACAGAATTTGGGTTTCAACTCATTGCCCTGTGACAGTAGTCATTGAAACACATCAAATGTCCTTAGTCCATCATAATTATATTATATTATATTATATTATATTATATTATATTATATTATATTATATTATATTGTATTAGGTCTCTCTCCTGCTCACAGACAAGGCCGCGTTCTACCACACTAAACTGTGTGGAAAAAATTTCACATTTACTATGTGAAGTATAGAAATTTGTGGTTTGGGGTGCAGCTACAGAGTAAAAACTCACATACACACGTCACACGCCATCCAGACCACTCTTCTGAGCGAGTGTTCAATAGAAGATCGCAGGTTAGAAAGCTAGAGGAAAGGTTCAGGTATTCCAGCCCTCACTGACAGGAGAGTGCAGTGCTAATTTTCAGAAGGACCATGATGTGTGTACTTTATGAATATCAGAATCAGAAACATCAAGTGTTGAACACCATTTTGAGACAAGGAAACAGCATTCTGAGACTGAGAAACAAAGATCAAGCAGAATCCATCAGACATGTCGTGCCCAGTTATGGGAAACAAACCAACACCTTTAAAGTCTTTGCTGCTAAAAACCAAAACCATGCAACTGAAGCAAGCTATTGCGTTGCACTGCAAAACGTGGAGAGTTATTGAATGACAGCAAATATATATACAGATACAGACAGGCTTCTCTGTAGCTGAGAGGTTCTGAATGAACACTTACCAAACACAGACAATCAAATCAGGAATAAAAGACATTCCCATGTCAGCTACAAGAGCTGAATTGAAAAAAAGGCAGAAAATGTCACATCAGCAAAGGAAAGCAGGGCCACGGATCACACTAGCTGGCATTTGTTTAGTTATGACGCAGGATTTGCACAAGTACCTTTTGTCCAGCACAGATGTGAATGTTTTCATGAAAATGGCAACTTTCTTGTATCACACTAGTGGGGCAGCTGGTGGCCTAGTGGTTAGGGAGTTGCCCCTGTGATCAGAAGGTCATGGGTTTGAATCCTAAGACTGCTAGTGGCACCACTGAGGTTCCCTTGAGCAAGGTACCGTCCCCACACACTGCTCCCCGGCGCCCCTTGTTGGTGGCTGCCCCCTGCTTCACTTGGTGAATGGGTTAAATACAGAGAAAGAATTTCACTCTGTTCACACTGTGTGCTGGGCTGTGGTGTGTTCACGCGTGACTATAAGGGGCCGCTTTACTTTTCTGCTTGATACAGAATGCTTTGTCAGTGAGTTACTGAAAGCAGTGTTTTAAAATTCAGTTTGTAACCACACTGGGGTTATTGTCTTAGTTTATAGCTGAAGAACAAAACAAGCAGGAGGTTAGTGGGGTAATGACCTTAAAGGTTCATTACAATGCCCTAATATGAGGTACATACCGTGTACCACAATATAGCCTAAAAATATCATAGTATTATTTATAGGCCATGTCGCCCAGCCCAGTATGATATGATATGATATGATATGATATGAAATATGAGATAAGATCTAATATTATCTCCTAAACTCTTATGAGGAAAGCAAGCTTAAAAATCAGATTTAAACCAGAGATTAGCATATGCAAAGTTCAGATTCGCTGTCAGAACAAAACCTTGTATCTCAGTTTTTTTAATGTACTTTGAAAACCCCAGCTGATGTTTGTGAAAATGTCATGATGACTGGACCAATAGAAATGTTCAAAATATTTCATAAAATGTTTTACATTAACTTCCATTATAAGCTATGATTATTTTTTCTTCTCGTGTAAAGTCATCATTTTGGAGACACAAGGTCTTATTATTAATATTATTATTGTTATTTACATCTGTAAGATGTCTGAGAGGTCTGAGGACATGATACCACAGTAGCATTACGTGAGCTGACTGTATTAGGAAAAAGCTGAAAAGTGCATGAAACCTCAAACTAAATATCACCATGCATTAAGTGAAGTGTGTGTGCTACTGTTTGTACTGAAGAACTGTTGTTCCTGATTTATGAGTCATTCATTCTCCTGTATATTGATTAATACATGATGATTTTAGGATGATTTAGTGTGATCATTCTTTAAGATGTTTTGTGTGAATGAGATTTTCTCTCTCTTTACTTCATACGAACATTATTAATCTTCATAACAGCATGATGATTCTGAAGCTTCGTCAACCGCCTGAACTGTCACTGTACGAAAACCCCACTGATTTGGGAAGAGGTGAGTTGAGAGGAAGTTGGGGTCTGTACTGGACCCTGTGCTCTGCAAAGCTGATGGAACCACATGCTGAGACGCTGTGAGCGGTTTGAATGTTCCTCTGTGATAACGCTGAGATCCAAGATCCCAAATGAACGGTGCTAATTGGTGCGTGCAGAGTAGCAGATTGCACATGTAGTTAGTGGGCATTTTGCAGGTGATTTACGCAGAATAACTGTGTCGATGAGACAGGTAGAGAAAACAACATTAGATAGATAGATTGGGCTAACTGCTAACTAGTTAGCAGTTAGCACATGCTAACTACTCTCGATAGTTTTGGTGAATTTAAGTACGTAAAAAGGAGCTAAAGCAAAAAAGTGAACTAACTCCTGAGGAGGTCTGTAAGTTACAAGATATAAGAGGCTGTAGGGGGACCAGATCAGAACCCAGGAGGGCAGCTGTAAGTGCAGTTTATTTAATTACCGTGATCTTACAATGACGAATGAAATTTGATCACAGTACAGTATGTGGTGAAGCGCCGACAAATCTTCTGTAAGAAACTCTGAAATGAACAAGCTGGGCCAGTAGAGACCCACTCACTGTGGAATATTTTCTTACACACTTTTTGGCTTCGTTCAAGCTTACAATGCTTCTAATTTCTGCTTCGTTTCCTTTGTTTTCCAGGTTTTCTTTGATTGTTTGCTCAAAACTGATCTTTGTTTGACTCCAAAACCTGACACTGCACATGATGCTGCCTTCTGCTGTCCTAATAGAGTTAATATGTACGACGAGGTGTGTTAAAATGATTATGGGCAGAAATACAATGTTCATTTTGCATTAGTGTTACAAATTATGGAGCAAAATAAGTATGTGCTTGATGCTTTTCTTCCAGTTAGAAGTACACTCTATTAGTTTAATGCATGTTAATGACACTAAGATATTAAAAAAAATATTGAACCCTGTGGTGCTTATGTGTAGCTGCTGCATAACTGAAAGACAGCCAGTTTACTGCACAGCTTTCACTGACAACCACTACCTTTTGCTGACAGAAAGTCACGGCTCATCTTCCCACCAGTAATTTAGTCATTACAACTTTGTGGCAGTGATCATTTGCATTCATTTCTTCAATACAGTATTTCTGTCACGATTTGAAAGCAGCATTTCAGTAAACACAACGGCAGAGAGGGACAGTTGGATGAGGGGGTTTCAGAACACTCACTTCCTCCTTCAGTGCTTACGGAGGGAGATGTCTAAAAAAGGCTACAGCCTTTCTAAATAGAAAGTGCCCAAACGGCTCTATACGGCAGAAACATGACCTCTCACTTAACTAACAGGTGATTTGGTCCCACATTACATTAAGTGTCTGTAATAACTGTGTAGTTATGCATTGAAAACAATGAAACTACTGGTGGCGTATTCATGGTTACACCTGGATTTCAGTAGAACAGTTTATTTTACACGTTTATCAGCTTCAGTTTTTACTGATGCAGTATAATACACACTTGAGTAATTATATGAGACGAGCACAAACTGTATTTAATACATATGTGTAATTAGTGTAACCAGTGCAGTATGCGTGTATATAACCTTTTGGTCGGTTGATCAGAGGCCGGGTATCGATTGTCACGTGGGGTGTGTACCAGTGAGAGAGAGAGAGAGGGGCGCAACTGCGGATTTCCATTTCTTACTTTCTTTATTGAAAGAACACAACTCAACGAAGGCTCGAGGGCCAAAACTCAAACAAACTCCAAACACAGAAGACTGGTACAACAATCAGGGGACACTTAATACACAGACAGACACAGACAGGGCCCTATCAAAACAGAACATCACTTATTACTAACCCCCCGGCTGGCTGTGAACCCTTACTGATGAGCTGGCCGGGGAACACACACCCGTGTCAAAATAAAAGTTCACAGGGCGGCCTCTAGCGGCCGCTGACCGAGACATTACATCGATCACTTAAAAAAATCAATTTTTGTGGTCGAGACGGCTTTGTAATATATGAGGAGAGAGAGCTGATGGTCAAGTCGCCTTCAAAGTTTGTGTTAGAGAGAGAGTGATGTCATGGCTAAGGAGGCCAGTAAGGGACAAAACATGGAGGAACAAGCACGGAAAAACAAACTCGGAGAAACAAATGTGGAACAAAACACACAGCAAACTCATAAACAGACTTCAAGACACTAAAGCTCAGGTTAGTTGTAAAAAAAAGATGTCTGTCACTGTTTGTTGTGGTTAAATTGAAAATAATCAGCCCGTGAGTGCAGCTATACCTTCAGCCGTCCTCACCCTTAAATGGTTTGGTCAGAGCCAGTAAGTTCATGCCCCTCTTGGTGGTCCGGTGGTGGTAAAGTGCCGGGCACTGAATCAGAACAACAACAGTTTGAATCCACTGTGCAAATAGATTTTTTTTTAACACAAACTTTTTTTGGCCATAAAACCAAAGTTTGGGTGTCAAACACTGGTTTTATAGCAACCACAGAATCACACTTCACATTTTCTCGCGGAAGGTAGCTCTTACAACACAGTTTAAATACAATAAAATAAAATTGTTTTACTATAACTTCATTTGTGTGCTGGCTCCTGGAACAAAACTGTTTTTATATTGTTTTGTTCCACACTTTGAGGCTGTAAACATGCGGCCAGAGGGAAGAAACTGTGCAAAGGGTGGGAATCATTCCTTAAAGCTGAGCTGGTTATGTGCTTTAGCTGTCTACTATGCAGGGCCTCCAGATTAAATTGTGTCTCACCAATAGCTGCACTATACAGTAGCTGTACTACCGCACTACCACCTGTAATAGTGAATACAATCACAAACAGTTACATTGTTGTTAATGTTAATTAATTATTAAGGACACTTAATGTAACATGGTGGTGTTTTTGAAGAGGGGGATGGCCCAATGGGAGCACAACATCACCAGCCAACACACACACTATCTGACGGCAGGCTAACCAGGGGGATGGCATCCCACCCTAATCCCCCCTCAAACTGCCTACTGTACATAACAGTTCTGAAGAAAGAATACAAATGATAAAATTTATAAAATGATATAAAATATTATATAAATTTATAAAAAATATATATTAAATGAAATCTTATTAGTAAGTTATACATAAAATTTGAGATGTCAAATACTGAAAAAAGTGAAGCAGCAACATCTTTGGCAGGAAATGACAATTTTTAAATGTTAAAGGTCAGGAAAAAAGTTGCTGGGCAGCAAAAAGTGAATTTGTTGTCATTATATTTTATTTTATTGTTTGTGATGTGTGCAAAAAGTCGATGAAAAAAGATTGCTGATGACAGCGTGAAACGCTGATCAGATCGGAACCTGCTCGTCATTCTCAAAATTCCTTTCAGGCTCAGGAAATCTCACTGCAGTCTATTTGCATCTAGGCCACTCTGGATCCTGCACCCTTAGGAGAAAAAGGCTGAATATTCATCAAGGTGGTGAACACACCAAACCTGAATGAAGCAATGAAGCAATCCTCAGCAGACACGCTCTTACACTCACGAACCCAACCCCTGAGTAAAGGGAAGAGAGAGAAAGACCTCTCAGACCGACCGGATGAATCAGTTTATTTACTTTCTTTTGTATGTATTGTCCTTCATTGATATCATAAAATCTGTCTTATCTCATTTTTCCTCCTCATTTACTCATTGACCCATGCAAAATTCCTACAGCGCCACCTGTTGCAGAGTTGGTGCAGAATTCCCAGAATATTGCAGAACGCAGAGAATAAGGCATGATCTCAGACCGCACCAGAAAACCAGCATGTTTTGCTGTCTCTCGCATTCGAACAGTCCTCATCTGTTGCGTGCTGTGTTTGACGGATAATGTCTGACTGAGGACGTCCTTACATCTTGCAATCCTGGTGCTTGAGACCATCTTATATATAGTGATGGGCAAGCACCCATGCATAAAAGTTATCACATTTTCAATATTGCTATCATAGCCCTGCATATCACACGCGCATCTATTTAATGTTGCCTCTCCAGCACCTTAAGCAGACCGCACGGTCTCTGCTCTGCTTCGTGCTCTTAAAAATAGGTGAAACTTCAGGCCTGTGGTGTCATTAACAGCATACCTGTGACACAGTCAATTAACAGGCCGCGCACGCACAGGTGTCGACTGCATCTCTCCCAGAGACACGGCCTGGCTCTGCGGCTCCGATAAGCCGTCGTATGGTAAACAGGCCCTGTGCAAAAAAAATGGGCCCGACAGGTTCATTTGAACCTTTCCTTATATTTAACCTTCAAAAAGTCATGCCGTGCATGGCAACTGTTGCTACGCAAAGCTGCAAAGCTTTTAGTGACGCTGAGGGAAAAAAAAAAAGAAAAAAAGGAAAAAAGAGGAGCTAGAAGCCTATAACAGCACATTTTATTCTTCTTTCACTGATGATTCATATTCAACGCATGCACGCTTGACCTTGCTTGGAGAAGCACTACACAAAACAAATATTTGACCCTTTGTTCCCATTTTCATACCATATCTGACATTAAAAGTGCATTTGTATCAGGCTCTCTGCATCTTCTCAGTTCAGAGTAGCACAGCGCGGATAAAGATTGGACTCGGCTGGTGTGTTTATTCAGAGATCCCAGGTGATACGATTATTAAACCCCGACTGAAGCTGTGATATACAGTAGAAGAAAAGCAGCAGGGTGAGGGGAAAAAAGGAAAGATCGCAGCGGAGCACGGCCCAGCGTGCGGCGCCTCAGTCTGGATTTTGGCTCTGACTCATTCGCCGTTTGTGAGTCTCAGATTGAGGAAAATGTTTTCTAATAGCCCTGTGCGCTTCACGCTAACCCACCATTTTGCACAATGATACTTCAGTAAGTTATAAGGTTCGAGTCCAACAGCAGCGATGCAATTTCACTCGAGAAAGGTGAGCTCGAGCTGATAAATGGTAATAACAGTGTTTGGAATCGAATTCCTTAAAGATGAGGCTGCTCCATTATCAAATGCCACATCTGAAATAAAGTGGCTGTTCGTTGTCATCTGCTTGTCATCGTAGCTTCATCCTTCCCATATTCTAACTATGTTTATGAGCTGTTAAGATGACCTAAAATAAGGTTGGAGTGTAACGTTAAGACTGCCAAAGATCACCAGGTGTTTCCAACTTCCAGGAGATAAGTGGGGGAAAAAAAACATTGCTTTCTTAACAGCTGAGAACATTCAGCGTGCAGGAAGATAACAAGTTCTAACAGCGTGATAAAGCACCATCTTAGCCTTCAAGATGAGACAAGATACATTCATTTATGAGCGACCTGCAAAGTCCCTTTGTGTCACTTTTCTCACAGATCCAAATCTGGCTTTATTGAATTCCGCTTGGGAAAAAAGCAATATGCCGCACCCTCTGTTGGTGTGGCTGGGGAAGCTGATGTTGGACAATAAGGCGTCATCTGGTTGAGGGAAATGAAGTTATGGAGCCCAAGGGCTGGTCGTCATCGTGACAGTGGCTGAAGCCTTGGTGATAAGCTCACGAAGTCTTGGAGTCATCAGGAGTATCTCAGCACAAATGGATCGAGCAGTCATACTTAATGAGTGTAGAGAGATCTCTTAAAGCCCTTAAACTCTAATTTCTCATTTCTATAACTTAAACATTAGTTTCGAGCCTAGAGTTTGCAGGCTTAATGACGTCTCAAAATCTTCCAGTTTTATTTTACTGTATATCAGAGAATCGTGACTAGAGCTACACATGTGTAGCCCTATGGGATTCTAGTATTTTGAACATTATTTGCCTGTACTAGATTAAACATGGACATCTGAAGCTTGTAAAAGACATTTCATGTGATATCTGTAGCTTGTAACATATTATCATATATTGTACCTTGTATGTAGCTTTACCAGAGTGATTCCATCAGTACTGAGTTCTTACTTCTGCTGTCTGACAAAAGCGACTGCTTTTATTCAGTCAGTAATGTACCAAGGACTCTCAGAAATCCAAGAGTGACCTTTTACCCCCATGAAATTTGTTCCAGCCATTGGAAATCAAACTGTGCTCGGTTGATTCCTGTCTTTCCTGTCATAAGCAATTTCCTCCGGGTTCAATAAAGTTTTCAGATTCTGATTCTGATTCTGATTTCCTAATTATGTTAGACCTGTTAGTCTAGCTTCGGAAGGCCTAACCAATGGGAAATTGTCTAAATACCACAGAGAAAAACCCTGACTGGAACTGACACTGGACATTGCTAGTGAAAGAAGAATAGTAGTATTACAATACTTGCCAAGTGTAAATACATGATTCTATTCAATAAAAAAGAACTGGAAATAAAAATTACAGGCATGTTTTTCAGCTCCTGGAAATCATTAAGTGTTCTTCTTTGCACAGTCAGAGACGACTTTGCTCTGTCTTATGGCCGTTCTTATGGAGGCTTTTGTTTCAGTAAATGGGTTTGAGATATAGAAACAGGATAAAGCCTATAAAATACAAAACACCTTCTATATATAAACTCATTACAGTATTACAATAAAAAATACATGCTGTTTACCTCTATCCTGTGTCCTTGTTCTCAGGACAAGAAAATGCACAGCATGAGCCCCAGTGGAATTGGGGCAAAACAAAGATTAGCCACTGTTCTTATTTTCAAAGAGCCAACTAAACGTGTCCAGACATTGTACAAAACATTTATTCAGCATAAAATGATACACTATGTGGAAAAAAGTATTGGGACACACCTGTCAATTATTGAATTCAGGTGGTCCCTTACTTCCAGTGAAGACAATCTTAATGCTTCAGCAGACCAAGACATTCTGGACAACGCCATGCTTCCAACTTTGTGGACCCAGTTTGGGGA
>JBBPCZ010000142.1:2527442-2540076 GCA_037974445.1 Brycinus macrolepidotus | reverse complement strand
GAATAGAAAAGGTTCTTCCCCAAACTGGGTCCACAAAGTTGGAAGCATGGTGTTGTCCAAAATGTCTTGGTCTGCTGGAGCGTTAAGATTGTCCTTCACTGGAAGTAAGTGGCCCAAACCCTGAAAAACAGGTGTGTCCCAATACTTTTGTCCATATAGTGTACATCTGCTCATTGAAAAGCATTCCCTGGATTGAAGTGGGTGTGTAACAGCAGGAAAAACACTAAAATGTGAAGGACACTGGGGACTCCAGGACTGAGGTTGGTAAACACTGATATAGATAATTTCACTAGACAAAATGACTTAAAACTAGTACAAATGTTTAGAAATAGAATTAATAATCTTATGATACTCCTACAACTCATGTCATAATGAGAAATACTGTATACATTTAAGGCACTCCACATTGCATTAGACAAGCATTCTAATAAAAATATATGTATATTATACATAAAAAAGTTCAAAATGCCAAAAATATCAAAATACCAAAAAAGTTATGAAACACGTCATATTAATAATTAAATTTTATGAGCTAAACACCAGAAGGGGACAGGTACTCGGTAGAAAACAATACACAGTAATTATCTAATTATAGTTATTTATAGATAAGTTATATGTCTCTAGATTTTATGACCACTGTTCAAATGTGAGGCATTCTGAACGTTAATTTTAACTTCACTTTCATATGTGATACAGCGGTCTCAGTCATTTCAGACTCTACAGCTCTGTTCATCACTAACATTTATCATCTAACATTTCTAGTAGTGTATTTCACAAGCACTTTTGCATTTAGTACTTTATGCACAGAGTCAGATTATTCTGGATAAGGCAGGAGAAGACACAGAAACACTTTCCAACATACAAAATCTTGGGAAATCGCACTCTGTCATGTGAGATACGGCCTAAAGGGTTTGAGGGTCCTACATTTTTTGTGCATTTTCTTTTTGATTCTCAAAACATCGTGCGATTTTATTCACCAAAACAGTCATGATTCATTTTTCATAACTTTTTAAGAATGATATGTGTAAATGAGCTCTGTTTCTATTGGCTGCCTCACTCGGAAAGCAGTTTGGGCTGAAACATCATCTTCACTGGGAGTGGGCGGAGCTAAATTGCTGTTGGCTGAATAGGTGGAAATCTGTAAATATGTTAGTTTTTGCGACATCAGTTAATTAAAAATGGGCTGTTTTCACAGTAAAAGTTGGTAAAAGGTCCGCTTTGACACATTAACAGCGTTAATATCCATCTCTAAATTAAACATACAAGGAAAATTCGGTTTTCAGGGCCCTTTGATATATTTCAGTTAGGGCTGGGCACGTTAACGCATTATTTACTTAACACCGACAATTATCACGCATTAACGCCGTTTTTTTTATTACTATTATTCTGAAAGGGTGCTATTACTATTATTTCTGGGGTTGCGCGCAGCGCTCTATGTCTCGGCTGTCGTCCGGGAGGGGAAAAGTGGGGGGGGTCTCGTCCCCCCCCCCCGCTATAATGGTGCTGGTGCCCATGCTCTGGACTCTGAGGGGAACTTGATTTTCTATAACAAACTAGATAAAATGTGAACGCCCTGTCAGTGGCAAATAGCTTTGGTTTTATATTTGATTACATTAATGTTTAAGTTGAGACTGTGTAACTGTGTTAAAGGGAACACTGCTGTTAAAAAGCTCCTTGTCTGTTTAAAGTGTTTGCAAACCAAATGTTATTGCACTTTTGTTCATACAGCAGTACTTTCAAAATAAAAGTGCAAAATAAAATACTTCTGAATTAATTATAGAATTTTGTGCATAACAATGCGATTAATCATGATTAATTGGAGAAAATCATCCAATTAATCGCAATTAAAATTTTAATCTTTGCCCTGCATTAATTTCAATTGCACCTTGTGCACTAATTTTGTGCAAACATTATGTTTAATACAATAATCTCCAAAGGCAGTCAACGGATCTTCACAAATTCAGTTGCACTGTTGTCCAAAGCATTTTGAATGAGCTGAGAGACTTCATTAAATCCAACATTAAGAGCGGTTTCTCAAGTGAGCAAAACAAAACTTTGTAGGCTCAAATTGCAGAAAATGAAACGAAGTCCAGCAAACAATGAGTTAATGCGCATTTCCAGCCATAATAAAGTTAGCCAGCAGATTTGGTTTCATTATGAAAATGAACTAATCTAAGCAGTGGACTTCAGAATGAAACTCCCACAAGGCGCGTGACATTACAGAATTTATGAAAAACAGAATCCCATTACGGATAAAAATCACTGTTAAAGCTTAAATTTGGTAACGGGGTGCGCGTGCACATGCGTGTGCGAGAGACTCTTATCCCATTTAGTTCTGTTTGATCAGCAAATGCAATTATGTAATCGTGCAAAAAATCCCATATTTATCATTCTCAGCCTTCATGATTTATATCCACATTCACTTTCACAATGCTTCCTGACGCACTTAATTCAGCCTCTATCTAATTTCTGTATTTCATCATTATGTAAATAGGATTTAATACTGAAGTACTCTTTCATGGGCTTGGGAACATGACATTAATGAATCTGTTTTAAGACCAATCAAAGTAATCGTGCAGATCCAATATTGATGGGACATGTCCGTTAGGAACCACTGGGGCATTTTTCCCCTTCTTTCTTGACACTAATGAATCTTTTCAGAAAAAAAATGTCATTACATCATTGAGAAATTTCAAATTTATCCAGCACAGACTGTGCAGGTCAGTAAGCCTCAACGGGTTGTGGATCCTGACACAAAGTCACACCAGGCCACGGCACAGAGGATCTTTCAAGGTACGTTTGTGGGCTAATTATTTTTTGATGGAAATAACAGAGAACAGAAGCACCAGAGGGCTGCGCAACGAGCCAAGGCAGCAAAGGCATCGGCCAAAAACTCCAAACAGAGGACAATCAGTGGAGACGTGCCAGTCCTCTTAGCTTAAACCAGAGATCCATCAGTAAGCAACAGATGATGGTTAAGCATGGATATAGGGGACCGCTTCAGACACATTTTATTTCTATTTTGTTTTGCTTTTTGAAAATAAAACAGGAATAACACACTTTCTTAACTTAGTTAATAAAGGTTTTCATAAAATCAACTGTATTATATTCTTAACAATGGCAATAAGAGCAGTACTGAACGGGCACCCTTATTCTGACCTCCATCTGTACAGCAAAACCTTCACATGTGCTATTATGGCAGTGTAATTAACAAACTGCAGTACAAGGACATTCAGCCAAATGTTTGTCAGGTCTTACCCCGCCGACGTGCTCATAGTGTGGATCCAGTTTGTTGAGGAGCTGGCCATTGAATGCCCAGGAGAAGGACACGTCCAGCGCAGGATCACATGCCACCTGGCAAGGCAGCACAGTACTCTCCCCTACTATGATCTCCATGTCCACCGGGCCCTGGGCGATCCGCGTGGGATCTGCTCAAAACATCACACACAACTACACTTTACAGGTGAAGTACCAAATTTACACAAATTTTCCCCTACGCTATATTTAGGCAACCAAGCAAGACACGTCTGACGTCTGAATTTTGCTTCTTCAGTTTTGCAATGCTGCCACTAATGTAGCTAACGGGTAATGATATCACGTACTCGTCTCAAACTCCGTCATTCTGTTAACGCTAGGCTTGATATTAGTCTTAAACTTTTCGTTCGGTACAATGCTATGATTATTCAGTGACTATTACAGATCTAATATACATGAGGTAGATATGTATATGTTTCTAATATACATGAAACAGTTGACAATTTAGGGAAAAACCCAACATGAAGTGTCCTAGTAAGCTGTTGGGTCAAGATGAATCGCCAGAACAGCTCTAGTGTACCTTGGCACAGATTCTACAAGTTTCTGGAACTGTGCTCGAGGAACGGAATGCCATTCTTCCTCAAGTGGTGCTTTGATGATTGTGGTGGTGGAGAGAGCATTCTAATAGGTCCGTCCTAAATATCCCACAGGTGTTCAGATGGGTTGAGATCTGGCGACTGTAAAGGCTATAGCATGTGATTTACATAATTATCACACTCATCAAACTATTCAATGATCCCTTGTGCCTTACGGATATAAGGGCAGTCTCATCCTGGAAGAGACCACTCCCACCTGAACAGAAATGTTTCATCACAGGATCAAGGCGACCAGTCAGAATAACTTTGTACTGAATTGCAGTGACATTTCCCCGTGACGGGACAAGTGGAACCAAGCCAGTGAAATTTCCCCCAGACAACAGACCAACCAGAGCCCTTTACTGCAGGCATTAAGCATTCAGGCTTGTGCTGTTCTCTTGGTGTACATCACACATTATGGAGAATGGGAAAGTTTTACAGCTTTCAAATGCATTCATCTTTATAATGAGCGGTTTAAATTGGGGGTGGGATGATACCATTTTTCATGTTCAGTACCGATACTGATACTGTAACCTAAATAATCTGATGACACTGATAACAATACTGTTTTTTCCCCTCTCTTAAACAACTAACCTGTTAATGATACATTTGGCTGGATGGACTCTGAATCTGAATTGGCTCCCCATATCCTGTATCATACACTATGTAAGTCATAAAATTAGAGTACACCCATATAGATGGGACTGTTCTTTTAACATCTGATCCCACCTTGCACTGAAATACTCAGTCACCCGAGGAAAAGCTTCTCTTCTGTTGTCTCTTACACTAACTAATATATGTCACAGTAACATAAACAAGTGATGACAGTCACATTATTAGTGTGATTGTGTCAGCATAATATTATTCTTTTTATAGCCTAAAATGGCCACACATCTCATCCAAACCTATACTGAATTTTGGCAAAATTCCAACGCTAAAACGTTCTTAAATATCCGGCGTATTGCGCATGCATCCAGGTTTTTATATGGTTGATCAGGGGGAGAGTACTGTTCATTTAAAGATTACATTTTTGTGGTCAAGTCGCCTCCATAATGTTTAGGGGGGAGAGTGGTGGGGCGAGTCACCTTAACACTGTATGTGGGAGAGTGAGTTTCGGACAAGTAAAAAGTGACAAATGCGGAGGAACAGATCAGTCCTGCGAGAGCTCGACACAGCAGGCTCACAAACAGCCTTTAAGACACTAAAGCTCAGGTCAGGTAGGAAAAAAGACGTGTGTCACTGTTTGTTGTGGTTTATAAAAATAATCAGCCTGTGAACGACTGTTTTAGCATTGCTAGTTAGCCAGCTGGCTGCTAGCCTGCTCCGTTAGCTGGTTCCTAAGTTAGCCCCCCGTCCGCCCCCGTCTACTTGACACTACCTAAAAATACAACATGCCGCAGGTTTGCTGTTTTCACAATGATAAATGGCAGCTTGCTTGTTAGCCACGTAATGTAAAACTAAAGAAGCAAACTTCAGACACAAAACATGTCCACAGACCTTTTAGGGTCAAGCGTAAAATTACCCCATGAAAGTTCAAAAATGAGACTCAAACAGAGATTTCACATTTGCCACTCAGTCTTATTCAACCTAGTACACACACTAACGTCTTCAGTACTGTCCCAGTTATCTGCAATTTCAAAAGTGTCCTTACTTTCTCCCCAACCTGAGTTGAGTAGATGTCACCAATATTTCAGGGATTAGTTCAAGTTATTATCCCTCCATATTGACAAGTGACTGCAAGAAGCAAATAGGTACACATTTCATTTTCAAATTAAGGCTGACACTGTGATAGATCCAGTTACACTCATTTCACCAGAGTTGGGGAAAATAAACTCCAGAAGCGTCATTTATTTTAAATCTAAACTGTAGATACACTGCACTGCATCGCGAGCACGACACTCTGAACCCACGCGCAGAAATGAACCTTAACTGTAATCCCGGGTAATTGCAAGGCCATAAGCGAAGCGTGAAAATGAGTAATTACAACAACACACATGGGGAAAAAAGCCCCTGCGTCCCATTCCCGTTGAGAAGAGCTGACAAACCGAACTTGGCATCCGGAGCAGTGCATTGTTTTAAAACTAAGCATAATGCTGCGCTGTGTGGAAAGCTGGGGCTGCAACCAGAGAGCTTTCCCCTCCAAATACATTAAACTGGAGAAAAGTTCACTCGAAACACAAGACCTCGCATTCGTCCACAACACCTTTTGCTACCTCTCTCTGGGAGCGACCATTTGTCTGAATCTATTTGTTGTTCTGGCAGCCCGAGGGCGTGCAGAGGTCAAGCAGCAGCGCTGACCGCACTGTGATGCATAATTCACATCACTTTGCAACTTCCGTGAGAGTGAAAACTTCTCAATAGTTTTAAAACCACCATGGAAAAGTTTCCAGCCTCAAGGTTTCTGAGTGTCCTCAATCTTTGAGGTTACAACGCAAAGGCATAATCTTGAAGGTTGAATTTTTTTTTCGTCTGTAAAGAGGTTTATCCCCTAAGTTAACTTAAAGGAAGGAAAACACAAAAATAACTGGTTATTCTTTTACATTGCTAAATGCCACCCCGCTTGTTTTTTAAGTGCTTTGAGGTGGAGTTGTGTGGAAAAGAAAAATCCATTCACAACAGAAATGGGAACGGTAGTGACGAACAAGTGGTAAGCAGTTTCTTTAGATTATATAAAAAAAAAAACTTTGTAAAAGCATGACATAAGTATTACTGTTTGTTAGTACCTATGTTTTTTGAGGATCATTCACAGTGGAGACTTCTCAGGCGGTGAGTTAAAGGAAGAAATGAGTTGCCTGAAAGCAAAGGGCTGCTTCACTGCAGGTTTTAAAATTCATTTTAGGTTAGTCGAGTAACCAACAATAGGGGCCGGTGTCCCAGAGCCAGTGATGAATCACCACTCGAAATCCCTTTAAGTTTAGGTTTAGGCTCAGGCTTATCTGGGTTAGTCAGGACCTGTGGAAACTGCCTTAGATGACATAAGTGAACAATAAGAAACAAAATGAGGTTTTTCAAGCAGGCTTGAAAAATTTGTATAGAAAAGAAGTAGAAAGGAGCATTTGTGTGGTCTACCCTCTATATACCCCAACATTTATTACACTGCACTGTCTTCAGTATTTTTTACATTTCACATAGAGTGCACACTGTTCCAAAATGAAAAGAAATACGGATAAATGTAATTCCTGGCATACTTTCAACACTGAAAACACCTAGTAACTTCATTAACTGTCACACAGAGAGATAACTGTAAAAAACAAGCAAACAAACAAACACAAAAAACCTGCATCCGACAGATAACTGTATTTCACCAATACTCACCAAATATATAATATCCAATGATTTTTGGTAACACATTTACTGTAGTGTGAAAGAGCAGAAGGAGTCACTGGGCTACTGCGCTAAAATATGTGAGTTTATTCAGTTTTACTGCATCTATAATCCTCCCCAGCTACAATTCACATGAAAAATATTGAATATCGACTTGGCTCAGAATTCCCTTATTGGTGCATCCCTAGCCAATTGTTCACATTTTTAGTGCTCATACTGGATTGAAGAACAGGATAGCTAATCATGTCATTATGTAAATTAAACACAATTCCATCTGATTTCTATGGAAATCATGAATTCCACAAAATCCTCCGTGACATGGTGTTAAAACGGCATCCACAGAATCCAACCACTGCACTGGGTGGTAATCTGTTTTACCTGTGACGAGAAGTCTTCCAGTGGTGCTCGCAGTCCCAAACTGGTTTCTAGCCTGGCACGTGTAGCTGCCCCCATCCATCTTGGTCACATTTACAATTCTTAGTGTTCCATTAGACAGAAGACTTACTCTGCAAGAGAAGAGTGAGGCATCATCCTAAATCAAATCCACATCCCGCCTACATCCTGATAAAAGAGTGTGACTTTGATTATAGAGAAGTTTCATCTTAGTTTTTCTCGGACCGTGGAAAAGGGGTAAGTGTGTTTCAGTGGAACTGGCCATAAATCATTTCTCTGGCTGGCACAGCGCTCGCAGCTGGCTGGTGCATCTCCGTGGCAATGGTATGTTTATGACTCACAGTAAACATTCGCTCAGACGCAGAGGCTGATGAGGCCTGTAATGGAGCTCCGCATTTCCAGCCGCATCATCCTCCTATTACTCAAGGGGCCTTCTGGACTGCAGTGCCATCATAACACTCTGCCATGCACTATCGCCACGCACACACTGCTGCAAACTCTGTAATACCTTCCTAACGCCTTAGCTTAGTGGTGCCAAATGCATCAGGATAAACTGTTTCATTAAATAGTGCTTTTACAACATGAGGTGATCTGTGATCTCACCATTTTTTACAGTCAGAACATCATTTTAATAACTAGGGGTGCAACAATGCATTGTGATGTGGCAACGCACAGTTTGGACATGGGCGATATGAGCTGCGTTTTATTAATTAAATGCAACTCTTATCTAATGCAATTGCATTTTTATCAAAACTTCACTTCAGAAGGAGTTTTCCAAAAGGACTAAAACTACTGTAGTTACCTAAAAGTTTTTTTGATGAAAGACCAAAACTCTTTGAAAAAACTGTGTTTTTAAAAATGCCCATATGCATGTGGACAAGGCCTTAATTTAAGATGACTAATGGTGATGAGCACTAGAAGTGAATAGAGTTGTAGCTCCAGTGTTAAACGACAGAAGCAAAATTTGGACGTGACTCGTCATCTAGGGTAAGCAGAAAAAAGGGTAAACTTGTTTTTACTTTAACCCATACCGGAACACTCAAGATCATGCAATGTGATGGATACAGTCGTCATTGCACTTCATTCACATTTTGTTCAGTTCAACCAAAGATTGTTGCTGGGTGTATCACTGCCACGCCTGTGAATAATTTTATAACCACATTGTGTAGTTTCAAGTCCTTTGCTTTTTTCCTTTTTCCTTGTCACCATAAAAAATGGCACTTTCATGAACACGCTGGTCGTTCTACTGCATTCACACAGCCAGCTTTGCAAAATGAGATTTCTATTGCTATACACCCTACACTGCAATGTTATTAGACTGTTAGCTCCCCTACTCCACTCTTCCCATCCCCCACATTTGCCAGTGCGCTTCCAGTTAAATTGGACTGGGACGTCTCACTGAGTGCTCTCCAAACAAATGCACTGTGGCATAATGCAAATCCCTTTGTTCCACCCGCAATTTCCTCGACAGAATAATCCCCAAACTACTTAATCCAACTTCATTAGAAAACATAAAAAAAACTCCCAACCAAACAGTTGAGCTAAAGGCTCGGTTGCGCCTGCTCAAGTGGCCTCCTACCACAAATCATTTCATACCTCACAGACTTGGCCCAAAACGCTGCAGAACCCCCTACTAGGACAATCTAATAGGCTCCTTCATAATTCATGAGTGTTATGGTCAGTGGGCCACCACAACTGCTGCTTGCTCTGTCCCTTTTGACAGCTGTTAAAATGCAGCGAGCTCTCAGTGATGGCAAACAGTGAGGAGGAGGGAGGGGAAGGAGTGAGAGCAGAATAGAAAGCAAGGAAAAGAGAGACGGAGCCACAGAATGAGAGAGACAAGAGTGTGTGCGTGTAAGAAGAAGAAAAAAAAAAAGTACAAAATGAGACACAACAGGAGAAGAAGAAAAAGTGCATGTAAGAGAAAGAGAGATGTGGCAGGTAAGCCTCTTACCTCTCGGTGCTCTGTAGCAGTTCATTGCCTTTCCTCCAGGTACTGATGGCAGTGGGATAGGCCTGGGGTTTGCACTCCATGACCACTGTGCTGCCGGTCTTAGCTTTGCGCAGCGCTCGCAGTGGGTTCCTGGAGAAGTCTGGCGGCGAAGCTGCGAGGCGGTAATGGAGGGGTTCAGAGGATCGTGAGGAAAAGCACCAGTTATTCACACTACAGCTCTGAGGTCAGTGTGCTAGAGACCAGAAGCTGTTCTACAAGAGACCACGTTGCCTCACAGCAGATAAACACTGCTTTATGCAGGTCAATCTAACAGATGTGAAAGCAGCAACAAGAGCCACCTACGATCTCTGAGCACCCCAGAAGGGCTTGCAGTATGAAAGCAGCATATTCGAGACACCAAAAATCACTATTTCAAAACGGTATCCCAAAAAATCTAAAAGCAAAAAACCCAAAACAAGCTGCCATGAGCTCCTCAAACTTTAGCAAATCGAGCAGAATATTTGATCAGCCGCACATGCAACATCCTGTGCGATCCTCCCATGTTTTGCATGTCTGCCTCAAATGCATATGCATGAGGGAGATCAGCGAATTTTACGTTTCAACATGCACTCAGCCCAGGACGCATGAGCCTGAACGCAAAAGGCTCAGTACATCAACCCCAGAGATTTTCAAACTGTGCCAAAACAAAAAATGAAGTAATTTTAAATTAACTAGCATATTTCTGCATAACTGATTTTTTTTATACTAAATTTACTGAATTTTACTTTTTATTTTTTGTTTTACTAACTTAAATGTACTTAAAGGGTGCACCGGGTGGCTGCAATACATTCAAGACATAAATATTAGATTAGACTCTGTATCAACAGATACTTTATATTATCATCGTTACTTGGTTCATATCAGGGCAAACAAACCTGACTGGGGTCTCCCTAGCTTTAGACGCCGTGTGTGAATGTGCGACTGGGTGCATCTGCAGCCTCACTGGGAAGGCTTTGTTGTGTGTAGCTGAGACAGATGTTTACAGTCATTGGTAGCTTGTGGCTGGCCACTGTGAAGGAGGACTCCCTGATTAGCCAGTGGGGTGAACTGGCCCCTGCATAAACACCAGTAGGGGGGCTGCTGCTTTGGTTGCAGTATTCAACACAGCAATTGCCACTGGCCTGCTATTTGGAGACCCTCCCCTCAGCTTTCACTCTCCCTCTCCCGTTCTCTCTAGGCTGATGACAGAAGGACAAGCGTGGCCTGTGTCACTGTTTGCTCTCAGCTTTTTTCCTCCAGTGAGCGCATCTGCTGCCATGCCATCAGAGACACCATCTCTCTCTTCTCCCTCCAGAGGATCAATACTGGATTAACATGACTGACTCGTAGCTCTCTGCTACCCCTGCCCTTAATGTGGCAAAATCAATGTGCTGATGGGAAATTTTGAAAACAAAGAAGACTTCTCAAGACTGCTCTCCAGTTTTTTTATAAATTTTTTTTAACATCATTGTGTTTTAGATCATTGGGCACGATGTGTTACAGAAAGACAACTCATGACTATACATGCTGAAAGAAGAGATGTATTTAATTAACTGCATTTCAGTGTATTTACTTTTGGGAGTAATTGTGCTGTATAATTAATTAATGTGGAAATGATGTACACAATTGAAACAGGTGCAAATCATCAAATCATCGATTTTCAACACAAAGCAACAGCGGCTACAGAGAAAATACGTGAACAATATGTAAGCGAGAGTGCCAGTAGTGAGAGCACACAGAGCAAGAAGACAGAAGACATGAAAGTGTCTTACCCAGCACCACCAGCTCAGCGCTAAAATAAATGATGCCATGCTTGTTCTCGGCCACGCACTGATACATGCCGGCATCAGACAGATTGACTGAGGCTATAGTAAGAGCTCCATTCTCTATCTGAATCCTGTCCTGCAAAAGACACAGGCAGGCAGAGACACAAAACAGAAACAGAGTAAAAATAAACAGCGTCAAGGTATGTTGTACACAAACAAAACAACGCAAAGTTTGCACCTAATTTTAACCTGATAGCTTGGGAAAATGAACCGGTTTGCTTGCATCTTGCTTGAAAACTGGTAACTGATCAAGACACTACCACAGTATTTGTACTTATCTATTACTGGGCGTTTAGGACTGATCATTTACGTCTGGCATAAACACTTCCCATTCATCTCTATCTGTAAGAATGGCCAACACCCTCGTTTGGTTTGACACTCAAGTTACGCAATGATAACATATTTATTACAGAATCAGTTATGTCTCTTGGTCTTCACAAAAGCCTCCAGCTTTACTGTGTTACCTCTGTGGCGAGCAGTTCTCCGTTCCTGAGCCAGCTGTGCGAGGGTTTGGGCTTTCCGTTGGCTTTACATTCCCAAAACAGCCTTTCCTCGATTGACAAGGCACTGTCCTGCATGGTCTGCACCCACTGAGGTTTGGCTGGGGATCCAAACAGACATTTACGTTATAATGCTGTATGTAAAATGTAATATTGTACACTATTACTGTAATAGCTATTTTAAGTAAGCAAGGATGCAATATAAAAATGAGACCCACAGCCGATCACAGTGTTCTGTGTTCATCCTGATCAATGACGGTCTCTGCGGGGAGTGTTTTGGTGAATCACATTATTCATGTAATAATTTTGGTCTAATCCAGCCTGTAACACATTACTCATTCCCGAAAAGGAGTACTTAAAATATCCCTGGTGTATTGCAATTGCAATATTGAACAATAAAACAGCATTATTAATATTTTGTCAATATCACTCAGTCTTAACACCCACCAATGCAGGCTCGGGGTCCGAAGCACTTATTGCCCAGGCGAGAGCTGTGAAACGTATTGTATATGAAACAAAGTGAAGTCCCAAGCAACTATGCTTTACGGCAGCAAGGATATCTCCATGTAAATGCTCACTGCTAGGACTGGAAGTCTTTGCTGATTGCAGCTACACTATATGGATAAAAGTATTGGGGGACACCTGTTTTTTTAGGGTTTGGGCCCCTTACTTCCAGTGAAGGGCAATCTTAATGCTTCAGCAGACCAAGACATTTTGGACAGCGCCATG
>JBBPCZ010000142.1:2508837-2525883 GCA_037974445.1 Brycinus macrolepidotus | reverse complement strand
TGCTCTACAGAATGAATGGACACAAATTCCCACAGAAACTCCAAAATCTTGTGGAAAGTCTTCAGAGAAGAGTGGAACCTGTTATAGCTGCAAAGGGGTACCAGCTTCATATTAAAGTCTATGGATTCGAATGCAATGTCATTAAAGTCCCTGTTGGTGTGATGGTCAGGGGTCCTAATACTTTTGTCCATATAATGTATGACTTGCTAGCAGTTTGTAGGGCTGCATAATACAAGTCTGTACAAAAATCAGAGACCACCCTTTTTGTTTACTCAGTTTCAGTCAAAATGGCCATTGAGTTCAAATAACTCATTTTACAGAAGCAGGGAAAAAAGCAGAAAACAAAACTGACACATAATTACAAAGAAGCCTCAACAAGTAAAAATAATATATTATTTTCGGTACTGAGTGCAGGTGTGTCCAGGCACATTAGCAAAGGTCTGTTGTGGCTGCAAGTTTTCATTTTAACACAAGCAACTGACTAAACAAGAAGAATCGGGTGGGCTCCTGTTTGTTTGGAGAGAAAACTTGCAGCCACACTGGCCTTCTTGTAGATACGATTGGACATGCTTATTCAGTGTGGCCACCCTGTGTCCTGCCTTTATTACAGTTTCCATCCTTTCTGTGAGACTTGCTTTCACTTTTTTGCAGAGAAATCTGCAGGGATATTTTTCTATGCTTCTTGTAAACAACTCCAAATTTCAGTCTTAGAAGTTGGCCGCATTTTAGGCTTCTCATGATCCAAATAATCCCAATTACAAATTTACACTCATCAATCCACAAAACCTTCCTCCACATTTCAGACGTCCACTTCCAGTTTTCTAGTGCAAACTGACAGCGACACATCCTTTCAGACCAACAGTGCTGAGTCTACACTTCTCACAGTGGATGGATAAACGGAAACACCTGTGGATGTTTTTTTTTTTTTTTTAGATCTGAAGCAAATATGAAGCTTGGATTTCTCCTCTCTCAAAGATGAAAGCTTTAAGTGCTGTACATCTGATGGGGATAGTTTTGGTGGATGCACAGTTTTAAGGAGTACAGTTTTCTCTTAATGTATTTCCCTTTGACTTTCCTCTTCCTTATTTAAGTGGAGTCTCTTTAACTTCTTCTGAAATCCATTTATAAACCAAACGCTAAAACCAGACACTTTCTATCAGGCACTGATGTCACATTATATGCATTTATAGACTCATAAACGTGAAGTGAAGTGGCCCCTTATAGTCACACAGTGCGAACAGTGTGAAATTCTTCCTCTGTATTTAACCCATTCACCAAGTGAAGCAGTGGGCAGTCAGAAACACAGTGCCAGGGGCGCAGTGTGTGGGGACGGTACCTTGATCAAGGGTACCTCAGAGGTCCTACTGGCAGTCCTGGGATTCAAACCCATGACCTTCTGATCCCAGGGGCAACTCCTTAACCACCAGGCCACCAGCCGCCCCAAAATTTACTCACAACATGGATTCGGACTGGCACTCTTCTGATTTTCTACTTTCAGGGGTCGGGTTTCTACCGCTGAACCACCGAGGGGGCGATTCAAGCAAAAAACTATTCAATAATCACCAGGCACCACCTGACAAATCTTCGAAAAGCGCTTGCTCAGTATCACAGTATCAACACTACCAACACTAACAGTGAACCTTTTAACTATGACCTTTTTTGGTGTGTGGTGTAATCACCCTAAGCATTCACACGATCCAGTAAAAGTGAAGAATTTTAGTCACAACAATGCCAGCCAATCTTAAACCACGTCAAATTAAGGTGTTCCCCAACGTACAACAATATACTGAAAGGCATACTGCTGTAATCCTGCTATTTTGCCCATAGCTGTAGAAATGCATGGTCTTAATACATAATAGCCTCCTCTGACCCTTCCCTCATGTAGTCAATAAAATTTAAATATACTACATGAATCTATATTTATTCCTAAAGTACACGCATGAGTTCAAATTCGGAGGAAAACGAGGAACAGGAATTAAAACTAATGAAAGCCAACCCCAGCAAGCTGACATATACTGACTGCAGCACATCTTCATAAACACAGTTGCATCATAATTAATAAGCATGTGAACATGCCACACTATTAACAACACCTACATACTATTAGCAACACCTACACTTCTCCATACAGTTTCACACCACCAAACCATACTATTCCTCCTCGTTTTCATTCTCTTCTGACCTCAAGCCCAGAGCGGTACTAGCCTTTGGCCTTCTCTGACACAGAGCTGGGACACAGCAGCATCCAGGGAAGCTTCCTTCACTCTGTCAGTGTTGAGGCTGCTTTCAGGGGCAAGGCCTTTCCAGTGCAAGGCTGTTTTGGCATATGTTCTGCTAACCTTTCCAATAAGTCGTACGAAAACCCTTAGGAAACCTTAAAAGAGTCGTATTCTGCCCTGTGCCTGGATGCAACTGGAAGAGTCTTGTGAATTACAAATCTTTGGACCAACATGTGAACAATAGCATCTCTCCGAGCCCTCTGGTTCAGCCAATCACGAAGCAGAAAATCCCAACAAGGAGCTCCAGGCCCTGGCTCTGATGATTATTCTGGAATCGTCCCCATTTGGAATGGATTTTGGCAACGGTTTTGGAACATGTACTTCATCTCCGGGCTACATTAATGCAGAATTTGGACTGCAATCAAGCTAAATAACTGACAGTGATTAAACTGACATGTCAGAGATACTAGACACATACTTAAAGCTAAGAATAAAAAAAGCTCTGGGAGTGGAGGATGGAAAATTATATTGATTAACACTGACGAGGAAAGGGGAAACAAGGTGTTAATCATCTGGGCAAAGTAAAGAATAAAAAACAGCTTTTAGAAATGTAAAAGAAAAAAAAAAAAAAACACACACTGCAATTAAATAATGCAAATTTAGTCCCATACTTTTCTCAGTATTAGCCCATGAGGCAATGCTTTTAAAGGTAGTGTGTGAAGTATTTACCAGAACATTTCTCATCAATATGTTACCTCCCACCCTTTCCACTGCGTAGCCTGATAAGACAATATTTGGCTTATACAACACATTGTATAGACCAAACAGTGTGGGACTAACTAAAGTTGTTGGCAGAAAACGAGACAGTGTAGAGAATGAGGCGCTGTATATTATACAATGTTGATAACCAAACCAAAATTATTAATGTATCTGACCAGGTAAGCAGCAGGGGGTGGCAATACGGCACCAATGAAGAGTTCCTCAATACATGGTGAATGCATCATTTTTAAAACGTTTTAATGCTCAAGCAAAACAGTAGTGCCACATTTTAAAAAGCCTGTGGAAAGCTATAGACTTATATTCCTATAAGTTCCTTTTCCTTTTACTGCTTTGCATCTTCACATACAATTAAACTACGCACATTTGGACTTTTTGGCATCATTGGAGCCTCTCAAAAACAGGGAAAATTCTTAAGCAACTTGAGGACCTCTTTTTTTTTCAACATGTAGTTGGTCAGTGTTCTTTAGAGGAACCATAAGCACAATATGCTCACAAAAGCTTGCAACAATTTATCATGACGTTGTATCTGTCATCTCCCCTTGTAAACTGACTAGTCGGAATTTGGTGCTGGTCTCTGAGGACGAGACTAAGAACTGCTGAGCTGGATGTGCTTTTAAAACTATACCTATCCAGCATTTCCCCTACTGTAAAATAGCCTGGCTGGTAACACTCACACGCTGAATGTGAATGTGTTTGTGTGTGTGTGTGTGTGCGCGTGTGCTGCATAGAGTTTCTCATTTAGAACAGTGCTGAAAACACTGTATAGTGCACCAACCAAAAATATCCAGGCAACAGTGTCCTGTGGCCAGAAACTGACCACTGATGAACAACTAGCTGATGACACAAATTGTGCAACATCAGATAAATCATTATCAATAATGCCACATCTGCAGGGTGGACCAACAGATTAGATGCGTCTAATAAAGTGGACAGTAAGTGGGTTTAAAAACTCCAGGACCAGTTGGAGAGTTAACGCATTACCTTTGACTACCTATTCATATATTATTTTTTAAGATAAGATAAGTTGGAAATTGGACCTCTCCGACCATACATATACACAAACATCACATTTTGGGGAATAGACAGGTCAGTCGAGAGGTGAGGAAATGAGGAAAATATAGAATACACGAGGAGAGAGGAGGAGAGAAAAAAAAGTCCCTCCCAGACTGTCCTTCAAGAAGGGCAGTGTGAGAACAGGGGAAAAAAAAACACCTCAGCAATAAAGCACATACACACATGATATTAAGACACAACTTGCAACAAGGGGGGAAAGGGGATGTGGAAGTAGTCCAATGCAGGCACAGCCATCCGGTCCTGCAGCTAAAAAGCGCTGGTCACAGACCTACGACCCACACTGGGGGTATAAAGCACCGAACAGATGATTATCAAATCATGCTGTTAACTTAGTAATGATTTCACATACGCGTTCACATACACATCACTTCGGTCTCTCCTGTCACTCGAGCACATAAAACTCTTCAGAAAGAAAAAATAGGAACTTTTGGGTATTTTCAGTTGGTTCATGTAAACAAAATGTTCTTTTTGACAGGCATTGCTGACATATCCGGGAAGAAGCACTCTAAACCATGACAGTTTGTGTCATATCTTCTCATCCGAATGGAATACATGCGCTTTACTGAAGGATACAAAGAAAAAGCAGAGACATGATAACCTGCAAGCCTCTAACACGAAATTCTATTCATTTTATTTCTGAAGGGAATTAAAACCCACAACCTTCTGACACCTGCTTCTCTGCCAGATCTCATAATATAATTCTCAAAGCTTTAATATCACTGACATGTTATCACGGTTCTCTCAATTTGTAACAGGATCATGCCCTAGAGGCACAAACATTTCAACTATGGGTGGGTGATTTATGGAATATACTACACGTATCACAGCTTGCTCTACATGGGATGAAGTAAATGACTATAATTGCAAATACTGAGTACAAATTGTCACATTTTTTATGTCGATGGCATGAGACTCGCTTTGGCGTTTCGCTTCTCTCGCTCTCTCCTTCCCACAAGCATGAAGAGGAAAAAACTCACATACATACATCACACCCACTCGCATGCTTATCCAGACCACTCTCCTCAGCAAGAGTGTGTGTGTGTGTGTGTGTGTGTGTGTGTGTAATGCATATAGGTGAGATGTGTTTGTGGATCCAGAGGGAACAGGTCAGCAACCACTGGCACGCAGCAGCATAATCACTGGCACACTAGCAATAAGCGAACGAGAGAGGATTTTTTAAAAGAAGTGTTGAAGTGCCCTCTCAGCTTCAGGCCAGATCACCTCTTGAACATTCACTGGCAGTTGCGGGGCCCGTCTTATTTTCTTTGATTGTCTGTATAGCAATCCGCTCACATTCCCCCATGAGAACTACAGAGCAGTGGTTGAGGTTAGACCGTGCTGTGTGTACTTTATGAATATGTTGTTTACCAAACACCAAGTGCTAAATGCCATTTTGAAACAAAGCACAAGTTTCAAACATCAAGCAGAATCCATCAGACGTGCTGTGTCCAGTTATGGGGAAAAACACAACACCCTAAGAGTCTTTACTGCAAAAAGCCGTACGACTGAAGCAACCCATTGCACTGCTCATTGCAAAACGCCATTCAGTGATGCCGATTATATAAAGGAGGCTTCTCTGTAGCTCAGAGGTTCTGTATGAACACTCACCAAACACAGACAATCAAATCAGGAATAAAAGATATTTTATTCATGTCAGCCACAAGAGCTGAATTGAATAAATGGCAGAAAATGTCACATCAGCAAAGGAAAGCAGGGCCATGGATCACACTGACTAGTTGGCATCTGTTTCTTTGTAGTACACGGGGGGATTTATGTTGAAACGGCACACCAATTAAAAAGAGCATTTCAAAGTGGCATTTCATGTCAAAACGTTGCTGACCCCCTGGCCTGGAGAGAGCGAACACAGCGAACTGCCAAAGCCATTTCCTATGTGTCGAGTCTGGAGCTCAGAAACGGTAACAGAAGACAAAGGTGGGCATGTTGGTTCAAACAAGAAGCTGAACTGTGACTGAATGAAGGTTAAAGCATTTATGAAGTGCAGTAGAGGAGATTTCAAATTTTTCAAAATAAATACTGTTTATTATGACGGCCTATAAATAATGTTGCAATAATTATAGGCTAATTTTAGGCTATATTGCCAGGTCCTAATTTCAACATGTTTAAATGGCTGCATCCAGAATTATTTCCTAATCAGGTCAGATAAAAAGAATGTGGACAGCATCTTAATTTTGCATTTTTCGCGTTTTGCATCCTAATGATAATCGGTTCAGAAGCAATTAATTTGAGTCAAAACAACTGCTTCCTCTTGCCACCTTTCTGAATTCCTGAATAAGCTAAATGGTGTTTCCATCAACATTTAACACTTCTGACATTCGTTAATGCACACAACACTGTGCTGCCAACACCAATTACACGAAGCTCATTTTTGTTTTGTTCTGAGCCATGTGGTCATGGAAACCATACGAGAGTCGAGACAGAGTCGGAAAGCTCCAAAAGAAAATAATTGACTGGAAAAACTCCTGTGGAACTGCAAAAACTGGCATGGTTCCTTGTTCTAAAATGCTGGCAAGAATTAGAAATGAGCAGTTATCTTGCTTTGGAGTCCAAAGCTCAAAGTAAAATAGTGAGACTAGTCCTGCAAGAGAATGCTTGCGTGTCTGGGGAAAAATCTCAGCAAACCAATTAATGTTTCATGGAGTTAAAAAAAAAAACAAGCCCACACACCACACGCACCCAACCGCAAACATACCATGGAAGGAAAGACGTCCATTCACTGTGTTCTTGCCCATCTTGTTCTTTGCCTCACACTCGTAGCCGCCTGCATCCTCCTGCTGGAAACTGGGAATCTCCAGAACGACGTTGGAGTTTTTCCTCTTCACTTTGCCCGGAAACGGAACTCCGTTAGCCCTTCTCCATGTAATCTCAGGAACTGGACTGAAACAGTTCAAGACACAAAAATATGCTGCATCCCTCTCACAGGGCATTTAGAACGGAAAGGTTAATATGTTAATCACGTTAACCCGGTACTTAGCCTTTTGCCTTCACAAAAACGCAGCTATTTCTGCCCTTTAATCCACCCTTCTCTGGTGCTGGCATGAGGAACGTGAGAATCCCACTAAAGGGATCAAGTGAATCAGCAGAATTGCTTGCGAGAAAAAACACAAGATCTGAGATTCTGCTTACTTTTAGAGCTGCGTAGAGAATCTCCATTCGGTTACTCTTACTTTACAGGCTCAACTCATTTTACCCAATTGTGTTCACATACAGCAGCATCCTCACTGCCTTTTAGGAGGAAAAGAGTAAAAACGTGCATAGCTTGTCCATCAATGTCATCAAGTAAGAGCCAGCAGAATTTCTCTGAAGTCCAAAAAATAAATAAATAAATGAAAAATAGCTGTTTCGTGGTGATTCCTAAACAGAGTTTGACAAGCATGATTCAAGCATGGCGAGAAGAGGCAGGAATTCAGCCTGGATGAAAAACACGTCTGCCCTAAAAAAGGCAAAATCCCCAGAAAATAGAAGGAAATTGTGACCAGTGATTGAAAAAGCTGTGGATTTCCACTTACTTCCCGAGAGCAAAGCACTCCAGTGTCACGACGGATCCTTTAGCAGCTGGAACTGTGTCAGGGAAATGAACTTCTATTTTTGGCTCGTATTCACCCATGGCTCCTACGGCACACAAAAGTAGGAGGGGGAGAAAAAAAAAAGTTTGTTTATCCATTCATAATTCATATTAATCTCAAGATGTGCATAACAATGAGCACCAACATCATGTGAGCTTTAAAACCGCTTGCACGAACGTTTTGTGGGCGGGACGTTTTGTTCTCCTCACCCTGAGCTCAGGAGAATGGAGAGATATAACAAAAGGCCACAAATAATTCACACCAATCTGGAGGCCGACGCTGTGTGGTGAGGCGTGGTGCTGCACTGTTAGTGAATATTTTATTCAGACACTGGCACGGATTGTTTTATAAGAAAGTAACAGTAGAACAGAGGAGAAATTTCCTAGAGAGTGATCCAGGGTGCTTTCCAGGAAACTAAAGGCCTGGCTGCCCTGAAAAGCACTGCAGCGTTGAGAGAAAGGGTAAAAGAGCCTGTACAGTCTACTGCAAACTCATCCACAGTAAAACAAGCTGCAGACACCAGAACGGCGCTGACGAAAGGAGAATGTGCTCCTCCTTCGTGTCTTTGCTCCTCTCTGTTGCATTCTCATACTCTTAGGGAGTTTTACCTGCTTGGCTTGCTCATTAGGGGTCTAGCCTGGATTTCAGAAAAGCCGCATTGTGACGGTGTTTGTTGTTAAAAGTGTAAATTAAGGCCCCATCACAGTAGCATTAGCCACGTAAAACCGACTGATATTGAGGTTCCACTAATTTATTAGTATTGACAAACATCCTGCCAATACAGCATTAATATTTATAAAAGTGACTTGGTATTGGTAATTAGAATGTGCAACAGATTTGTTCACAGCGGTGAGACAGGAATTAGACTCAAAGTTTTTAAGGTCTCCAAAATCTACATCTTAGAAAGATTGCATGTATTTTAAAATACAAACATGGTTGTCGAAGGCAAAACTGCCCCCGAAGAAAATGTATTTCTTAAGATCTACCATTATTTTACCATGATGCCATATAACATTCCATATAAAAGCTCAAAAGACACATGTAGGTTCACACATGTTTACCTCTTGATCACTGAATTGTGCAGAAATTTTTAAAGGCGGATGGAATTCCTCTTTAAAATCAGTACCAGCATAGGCGCACTTGTTACTGACCAGATATTTGTATTGTTTAGGTACAAATCTAAATACACTGGAACTGATTTCAAATTAAAAACTTCAAAATACCATAATAATATATATAAAAGTGATTTAGCCAAAACATTACCCATGAAATCTTTCACAGGTATAGATCAGCTGCACAAGGACAGCCCAGCTACCCGTGCGGGTGAAGTGTGTGGTTTCTCCACATCATGTTTACAGCTGAAATCCACGCAATATTGCAGCACTTTTACTGTTCCTCAGACAAGCCACACAGAATCAATTCATGAATACTAGCACAGACCAGTACAGATGATGAACAACCCATCAAAAGACTCCTTTGATCAGGTATGATGGCCGAACCTCCTTACCGTCTGTTCTCAGCACCAGAGGGGTAGGAGAGCTGAGCACTTTGCCCTTGGTGATGCGGTTTACCACCACGCAGGTGTAGTTCCCCACGTCCGACGGTTCCACTTTAGCAACGTAAAGGTTCCCTGTCTCCTGAGAGACAAAACGTCTGCTGTCTTGCTGGACGAAGTACGGGTACTCGTTGAACACCCAGGCGAAAGACAGGTCTGAAGAGGAAACAGACAAAAGGTGAAAACGATTCCATCATCTCTAGTGTATAACATAACTCGAACTTACATAACTCCCTTATATAAACAGTGATGAACGCAAAGGTAAATCACTGCAGGCAACGGAGACCGGCAGTGTTCTGCCTGCTGCTCCCGACACGTCGCCTGTGGCTGTTACATTTTAAACGTAGGACACATGAACAAATTATTTATGTGTTATAAACATTTCATTAAATAATAACACAGGGGCTTTCGTATTAAGTGTGAATAAAAGTCTTAAATTCCCAGCGCAGAAACACAGCTATTTTATAACAAACCATGAATTATGAATGCATGATCTTGAAGTTGCATGAATCTAAGTTATCACTACGTTTCTACAGCAGTAAAATATAAGTAAAGGCTTGAATGATTCAAAAATAAAACGTACTGAAAGTCTGAATAACCTGTTCTCTGGCCTCACCTCCTGCGTATGTAGGCGTACCACATAATAAAACGACTCCTTGGCCCTCGCGCACTGACACAGCACTTCTCGTCTGAGTTTTGAAATTCAAGTCTGCAATGTCAGGAAAAAAAGGGTGTGTAAGTGTTGTGAGCAACTAAAGTAAAATGATTAAAAAATAAAAAAAAAGAGTAATGACAGGAATAGCTGAAATTCATTAACTGGAAGGTTATAAATATATAAAACATTTACTCCTTGCCCGCTCTGTAAGAAAGCACACATTTCTGATTAAATTGCTGATTCTAATTAAATCGCTGATAACAGGCTGGGGTGATAAAACAGTATCGGTAATTATCTCAAATTAAACCCCCCATGATAATCATTTGTTCTGGAAGGTCATTTCCGATTGGCGTCTGAGCAATTCATATTCCACGTGGGCGCTCAATTGTACGAAAGGTGAAGCTTGTAACAATGACTATGTTAACGTTTTTATGGTGTGGAAAAATGGATCCTCATTTGTAGCCAATCAGGCTGATAGCACGCGGGTTGTTTATTGCTCCGGCTCTGCTGCCCACATCAGAAACCAAAACCAGCTATAAACAGCGTTAGCAGGCCAGAAAGTGGCACAGACATTACGGATAGAAAAGGCCTCTCTAAGGCTGTTCTAAGAGGAGTTATTCGTGGCAAGACTTGCCGAACAACTGCTGAAGTGGTACATCAGCTTACAAAACATTTTTCTTTTTTTGTTTTTAGCCTCGTGTCATGTTTTGGGAGTTGCAGGCAGTACGTAGCAGGAGTTGCTTTATTAGGGCTTTTCCAGGAGCTGCGGTCAATACGGAAAGAATGGCCTAAAACAATGGCAGACAAGGAGACAAGGTCATCACAGGCAAAACAACAACAGGCAGCCAGGAACGCTAGAACCAGTAACAACAAAAACATGTAATGAGGCTTTGTAACGGTAGAATGGCAAGACGTCGTGAACTACTATGGAGGGTACATGTGAGTCAATTTATTGGTGTTTACTACTACTCCACAGCACAATACCTGCAAATCTCCATTTCGTAATGCTTTTGTATACTTCTCTCAAATTATTTTGACTTTACACTTTAAAACAAACCTTTTCTTTTATGTGTGTTGTGATATAGGGGTGATTATCATTGGTTTCTACTGCGTTATTTTAGTCTATATTGTCCAGGCTACAGGAGGGCAAAAATGTAACACATTAATCTCATTGGCTAAATTGGATCCTGTGACGCCAAATTTTACAAAAAGGTTATAAGAGAGGATGCACAGTCATGTTGCTTCTTTGTTTTCTGTTCTGTAGCGGCATTGCGAATGTTTGATTATTTTATTCATGACTAACTAATAATTATCAGTGGTTCGGCTGTACAGTCACTCATTTTGCTAAATGATGAGTAAATGACTGTTATCTGTTTCAGCTACAGATGTGGACAGCGCATTCATCAGTCCTCTGCTTAGTTACCACTGTAAATTGTGTATATATGAGTTAGCACTTAGCCCACGAGCCACTTTTACAGGTCCACTCTCTTTAACTTACACTTACTCACATATTAAGGTTTAAAATGATTCACACTACTAATACATACTTGATATATTCGAAGCAGATTTTCATGGTGTCATGCACAGATGTTCGCATAGGAGTCTGCCAACATACATGTATCTTTTTGAGAAGTAATACTCACTTCACTGTTTTTGTAATATTGTGAAGACAGGTTCTAGCACCACACCTCTCCCGCCAGACAACCCTTGAACGGCTCCATTTGATTTTGCACTACCTGAGAGCCAATTAGCATTTTCTTGACGTACCATCTCTGCAGATACACAACGCGCACAGATGAATTTTTGGAGGTGTGAAGATCGTGGCCTCAGCGACCCTCGCTAAGCTAAGCTGATGCGTGAACCTCTCGATGTTGCAACACAGACACACTCAATCTTCAAAAACGTATGACTCAACCATTAGAATACCAATGAGGCTGGAGGTCCATGAGAGCGGAGTGAGCTCTGCTTAGCTGGATACAGTAATGCACAGTGTTTTAAAAAATTTACCAGATCCACAGCTTTTAAAACGTAGCAGTACTGTTTTGTTGATGCTCCACGTCTGTGAACGACCATGAAACGTATTGTGCATCATAAAATGTCATTATATTTTGGCAGTGTTGCCCAGGTATTGTCCACTCCTATTCCAGGATTAGCTGAAAATCCATTCTCTGACCTTTAATGGCACAATGTTTAGTGTGACCAGTCCTAGCAGCAGCCAGCTCTCACGGGGTCAGGAGCCTGCTGTGGTATACACCGGGTGACTCACATGCGAACTGCAGGCTGGCTCTCCTGCTGAGAATGGCTCCCAGAGGGTTGAAGGCAGTACACTGGTAAATTCCCGCGTCCTGGGCCCGCTCCAGGCTCCTAATGACCAGATTCCCCCCAGACAGCCGACGGCGAGGGTCAGCTCTGAGATCAATCAGTGTGCCGTTCAGCGACCACCTGCGGAGACACAAATAATCACACACCGCACAATCCTCAGCGGGCAGCCGCAGACTTGAGCCCAGAGCTGATTTAGAAATTACTTTGGATGTGGTAAATAAAACACACTTCAGATATTTGAGTACCACGCCACAGATAATTACCCTTCCACTCACAGAAAGAGCAACGTTTAGCCGTTCTGTTAACCTCCAGAAGTTCAGAGTCAGCACTGTCACTTTGCTATATTATTTAGACGTAATTGCATAATTACATAGCAGCATACGGTATTACATACACACCTGATTTACATTCTGCATAGACAGGTTTGGGCCGGCATTTGCAACATTTGCATTTGTTTTGATGATAAAACGTGGCAAAAATTGTCAAGGAAAACACAGTAAGACGATAATCAAACTCACAATAAAGTACGTCCTCTTACAAACACAAATGTGGTATCAATCTCAAGTTCAAAATTCACACTTCTGATGTTCCTATGAACTGTGCTTCTGTTATCCCCAGCAAGCAGGATAACTAAGGGCTAGAACCAAGACTGGAAAACAATTAAATTAATGAATTAGGATTAAATGGAAAAAAAATATTTTTTCTATTTAAAAGGCTGTGCATTTTCATAGCTATATGAGTGGACAAAATAAGCTTATTTATATTTATTATCCTCAATACTCAACATGACCCTGAAGAGAAAATCATTAAAAGTAAGATGAATGCAATTTCCAATTTTCATTACCGACGATCAGTGAGAGCAACAGTGGATTACCTCACACACAGTCAATGGTTCTGACTTTTGAGAAACTGTAGTGGTCTTGCTTTCATACCACCACCGTCTGCTACTCATTGATTTATCCACAGCTCCCCCTAAAGCAATGTCCAGCACAGTCTACTGGAGCTGTCCTCCAGTGGTAATGTTGCTAATATCCCTGGAATTGCTGGAATTAACCGTGTGCTTGTAAATGATACTAACGATTCAACTTTACCATGCAGTAGAAGTCAGAAATAACTTTGGTTTAATCAAGAGAGAAATCAGTGGAACTTGTGATTTAAAAGCTGCATTCTCTTCATTGGCCTTTAATTACTAGTAGAGAGGGTAATCAATCCTGCTTCCTCACGCCACAGCGGCCTCAGTAACCGGGGCTTTGAATCCGAGCCCAGCGGAGGTCACAGCAGCGAGCTTGCCATTCAGAAGCCAGGCTCGTCCTGCAGGAGCATGTGCAAAGCTTGAGGGAGATCATTTAAGAATCCTGGAGTTTGCCGGTCTTCGACAGGGTCCCAGCACTACCCCCATGGCTGATGTTGTGCACAGGAACTGAGGCAGAAAGAAGATGAATCTGGCACCACATGCTAATTCAAAAGCATGAAAATAGCGCCTGGAGGAGGGGGGGCATCTTATGAAAGAGCCGAGTCTCATGATGCCTGGAGGATTATATGACACCCAAATCCCCCATGACGCCGTTATTACTCACACCTCCTGTTGTGTTTATCGAGTCTATGTGTGAGGTGCTTTGCACTTTCGCTATCGAAAATTCTCAGTGCCCAGATAAGGCAGGACATAGGCTGGTATGCGGCCGCCCACGCATCAGAATTCACACGTTCTTTTCCAAAGCATTACTCGCCTTCTCTTGGCAGCTGCTACTGTCGGTGGCACAGGTTAACTGTATATTGCTGGGATGTGATTTCACATGAATCCATGCCTCAGTCCTTGTCCCACAGGCCGTTGTTCTGTGTTCTCTATGTATTTTTACTCCTCATCCATGGATTTTAATGCCTGGGCCTTTTCAGTGTCGTTATCTGTATGAGCAGATGCACAGAGTGCAAACATGAGGCGGATCGGGGGGTAAGGACCAGAACAAAAACCCCGCTCTCAACATCGCCGCATTAGAGGCAATCACGCTCGCATTCTAGTCAAATCACCAGCTGCTTCTAATGCGAGGGAAGAACCATCTACACGAGACGCAAATGGCAGCTGTAGGCTGCAGCAATGGGCCGGTTTCAGTTCTACGAGCCAGTTAAAAATAGATGTGGATGGAGAGAGAGCTAGGCCTGATGAAGGGCACTTGACACGTGCCCGCAAATAGGTGCCACATCCGAATGGAGCAGGAGAGCGAGCGAGGCAGAGAAGGAGGTGTGAAGTGAGGTTACATCCGCCTCAGGGCTTTTCTGGAAAGCGCTGGTGTCTCCTGTGTCACCGTGGCTGAACTCTAGTCAACCCTGCTGTTCATATCAATTTTGTATGGAGCAGGAAGGAAAGGCTTGGCTGGTGATGAGACTGGTGCTCTGGGCTTCAGAGCTGCAGGCTCATCTGCTCAATCTCCTCTCACTCTCTCTCTCCACTCATCTCCTGGAGCTCAGACGTCCTGCACCTGTAGACTCACCCTGGAGAGAAAGCCGCGGAAGCCTGCTCATATTCTGGCCAAGACAGAAATCTCTCTCACAGTCAGCTCGGGCCAGACACTGCCGGCCGCCTAGTAAAGCTCGGCTCCCCTCACTGCCTCACATGTGCATGAATACGCACACAATTTCTGATCAAGGTGGGAGACACATTCCAGAGGCGTCAGTAATAAAAATAAAAGCAAGATTTCGTTCTGACAGTTGGCAGTGTAATCTAGCAGAAGTAATTTGCCGTTTAGTCTGCAGTATGTGGTAGCATTAGGGGCTACCTCCTAGGAAGAAAGCTAATTCATCACACAAGACCCAACAGGGCAGCCGATGGTGAATTGTTTCATAAACCCTGATAAATGGGACGTGGCGGGCACTGGGTTTGACACTGTGTCTTACATGATCATTCTGTAATTTGCAGGATTCTTCCTCACGAGTACGAGTGACATTTCCGTCTCCAATCATGGAAGCTTACTGAAGATTAAATCTAATCTTTTTGGCCATTTGCTTTTGATGCATCTTTTCTCGACTCAGCATGAGGATTTGACAAAACTTTACGCTTTGGAGTTTTTCGTCAAAAAAAAGAAAAATCATCTTGTTGAAAAGAGAAAAGTGCAAGTGTCATGTTGCCACCTGAGCGAGAAGAGCAGCAACTCCCTCACAAACACTGTTACAGTTTCAAACAGTCTGTCTTGCAAGGGATGGAGAGGGGTTGGAAATTGATCATTTAAAGGTGAAATATATGGTTTTAGTACACAAAACGCCAAGCACCATTAATAGACCATAAATACAGGAACAAAAAAACCCCAAGAAAAATATAGAATATGGGAACTTTAAACCCTATGGCTCAAATTCCTCGGACAGGGATTAAGTCCTAGACGACATAACATGCTTAGCAGAGGCACTCCATTGAAAGTGGATAGTCCAGGACTAGGCTTACTTCTTTTACCATAACAGTCTATATACGGGCCAACACTTCAGTTCTTCATCTGATACCTTCATAACTAATGTATCCATTTCATAGCAGGTCCCTAATAAATTACAGTACTTATACGGGTTTACAGGATGTGGATTAAGCCTGGACTACAAAGGATTTTGAGATTTTCCAGTGAAAGAAAAATATAGTCCAGGGAAAGGATGGGAATAGTTCCCTGTTTGGGAAACAGGTCCTCTGAGTTACGACTAAAAACTAAATAATATGAGATAGTAATTCTTCTTAAGTTTTTATTTTTACCTATAAACGGCTTGGTAAGAGCTGGCGTTAAATCTGAAGACTCTAAATCTGAAGAGCCTGGTTCGAATCTCCAGTGGGAGAAGACTTTTTTTAACAATTTTTTTTGCCCATAAAACCAATGTTTGGGTGTCTCCAGGTTTGAGGGCTTATGTAAATATTCCAAACCCTGGGAATTTTACCATCGCACAGGCCAATACTGTGCTAAAGAATAAATTACATTAATAAAATATACATTGTGCAAGTATAGTTAAAACTGCATCTACCTTTGGTCTTTAAGAACCTCACAACCTTAGGGGGTCAATTTATTCTGTGACCTGCCAACTCGGATTCCCAGCACTACAGTGACAGAGGAGTACAAGAGAAAAGCGCGCTCGGACCTATTTGCACATCAAGAAAGGCGTCTCGGCTCAGGCTGCAGCATTGGGAATGCAGAAAGCCTGCTCGCGGCCAGGAGATAGCGGGAAAAAAAGCCAGGGAAGGAAAGTGCGAAAGGTATAGACCATATAGCAAAGACACCAAACACCCACTGCTCACATTTAAGTGGAGGGGAAAAAATAGGCTTTCGACACAGAAGGAGGAAAACAGTAAGTGAGGGAAGCGACAAAAGGTTAATTTCTTTAAGAACAGCCTCTCAAATCAACCCTTCCCAAGACAAAGAACGATGTGCTGCCTCTATTAACCGACTGCACGAAGACTCGGTGTCTATATCAACTTATTTATGCTGAAGCTTATTTGTGTGTATGACAGAAGGGAACATGGTCTAAAAGGCTATAGCTGTGAGTTAGCTCATTTCAAAACACCTTCCAAATACACAAAACGCAAATGAGGGCAGTGTGGCAAAAACGCTGATCCTTAAAACATTCTCATATCACAATATTTAATTATTCAGGAACAAACTAAACACAGCAAAACTGCCACAAAGGCTATGAAATACTATGAATAAAGAAGGAGCAAAAGAGGGAAAAACAAACATTTGGTAAAAATAAAATAAAATTAAATAGCAGGATAATAGGCCTACATCTATTTGTTACTATGCAGTTTATGCAATTACCATACACTAGTGTTGTCACGGTACCAAAATTTCAGTATTCGGTACCAATACCAGTGAAAATCCACGGTACTCGGTACCAATT
>JBBPCZ010000142.1:2466182-2482170 GCA_037974445.1 Brycinus macrolepidotus | reverse complement strand
AGATAGCAATGTAACAGTGAATGGGATATAAATATGAGACAATACAGTGAGTTTACATTTTTACAGCATTTAGCAGACGCTTTTATCCAAGGCGACTTCCATTCCCTAACTGCAGGGGGTATGCTAGAGGTTGGATTCGAACCCAGGACCTCTTGGTCTAGAGGCAGGCATCCTACCCACTGGGTAGGAGGTAAAGTAAAATGCAGGTGCGATTGAAAGTCCAGAGTGTAATATGTGAGGTATTTAAAGTATAAGGTGGGGTAGTTCACTAGAAAGATGCTTGGTTAACCAGGGACTAGACGTTTATGTGCATTCAGAGTTCTGATGGCCTGCGGTATGAAACTGTTACACAGTCGTGCAGAACCAGAGCAGAAGCTTCAACACCGTTTGCTAGATGGTAGAAGAGAGAAGAGTCCGTATAACAGGTGGGAACAATCCTTCACAATCCCTCTGGCTCTGTAATAGCAGCAGGTTTGGTAAATGTCTTTCAGGAGAGGTAGAGGCGCACCGATAACTTTCTCAGCTGCTCTCACTGTCTGCTGCAGTGTGATACAGTCTGAAACAGTACAGTCCCCAAACCAGACCGTGATGCAGCTGGAGAGCAGACTGTCGATGGTACTCCTGTGGAATGTGGTGAGTATTGGTGGGGGGAGGCACCCTGAGCCCTCTTGGTTATGGAGGTGGAGACGAAGGTCCCAGAGAGGTCGTCCGAGATGCGGACGCCCAGGAACTTAGTGTTTTTGACCCAGCAGTGCCATCGATGGTGAGAAGTGGGTGAGCAGCGCTGGATTTCCTGAACTCTATTATCATCTCTTTTGTCTCATTGACATTAAGAGAGAGATTGTTGCTCTTACACCACGCAGCCAGTCTTGTCTCCTCCTCTGTGTAAGCGGAGACATCATCGTTCCTGATAAGACCCACCACCGTCATGTCGTCTCCCGGGTGCCTGAAGAATTATTACTTAAGAGAACCATTTTTGTAAGTGTGAGTGTGAAGAAAAATTTTAATGTTTAAAAACCTCCAAGTAATGGAAACGTTTATTGAAGAACATCTAAATTGAGAACATTTTTTTTTTTGTTATTTCACAGATTCAGAATATGCCTTAATTATAGATTGATATAAGAAGAGACTGTATGACTGTGGGTGGGTTGAGACCTAAGAACGGCCGAGGAAGAGGAAGAGGGAGGAGATGGGGTGACAATGGAGTGTGAAAAATCTCAGCAAAAGCAAGGTAAAGAAGAGACATATTTATAGTTAGATTGGAAGGAGGAGGAGCTGGTCCTCCCAAACCTTAGTAATTTTAATAACTCCATTTGAAGGTTCATTATACCTTCCAAAGGTTCTCCACTCTCTCAAATCACTTTCAATAGGGAACTAAAAGTCTGTCCACCCACTCATGAGAAATGTTAAGACCAAGGCTTATTGGTGCAAGGGATGTACATGTATGTAGTACACTAACAAATTCATACCGAGACCAAATTTACTCTCTCTCACTCTCTCTCTCCCTCCCTCTCTCTCTTGACACTGCTGTTTTTTTTATTTGCCTTCTTGTCAGCTCGAAAGCTTTACTTCTTTCTGTTTGCCTCTCTTGGTAAATTTACCTCTGCTGAAGGAACCTTATTTCCTCTGGGTGCTCTAACCATCTCCTTAGTTCATTATCCCGCCTGCTGTTGGTCGGCCTGCATAAGACTAATGGCTCTTTGCTCCTTTTATTGCTCGCCGCAGCGCTATGGCAGAGGGCTCTATTACGCCCGACTAGCCCGAGTTTACCTCCTCCGCTCCGCGAGAGCCCATCGCTGGCTATAATGAGTGGAGAGTTCCGGTCGGGTATAAATCGTTTCTGGGGCCGGATGACAGAGCTTGCTGGATGCAGGGAGACAGTTAAAGGCAGACCTCTGCATGGTTCCTGCCCGCATGGCCGGTGATAACTTATTCCACCGCTCTGTTATGGCAAAGCAAATAAGGGGGGGAGCAGGTGGCACCTCAGAATGCATCCAAATGTCAATCTGGCCCCAGGTTCCATGATATGGCCAGAGGGGAGTAAAGCAAAGCTTCACTGTCGCAGCTTAATTGAGATTTGCTCTTAAATGAAATCTCTCCTCCATGCAATTGTTGAAATGTGGTAAATAGCCCATCCTTTGTCTGCTCAAATTTTCCTTTGTATACTAACGTAACACCAATAATTACACCCTTCAGCTGAAAAACACAGCGGCCATAAGGGTTCCCTGGAGCGATTCCAAAGAAAAAACACCACCATTTTTCAGTTTATCTTGATCTGCCACATCTGTATTACAAAGTGGATTATTGCATACATTCATGTAGGGACCCATCTCTGTGTTTAAACAAGAGCTCTGTGTTTTTCTGTTCTTTTTTAAATACAGGTTATTTCAGGAGCAAAAGATGCCAATACTCCCAAGAACCCTGTAGTTGTGTTCTTACAAATGGAAAAGCAGTTTCAGTTCCAAATTTGGTCCATTCATATTTATTATTATTTTTTGGATATTACTGGTTAAAAGAACAATTCAGCAAAAGACCGAATATACACAGTTTTCAATATAGCTGATCAGCCAAGACATGACTGGAGACCAAATTTTGCCTCTGTAGTTTAGCCCTGGAATTGCGAGGCTAATGTGCTTGGAAAACACTAGAAGTCAAAATTAACCCAATTTTATTCTGTAAATACAGCCCCAAAAAGCTACCTAAACCACATCCAGCTCTTCATTAAGGTCAACAGACTTGCTTTAGGGCACAGAATGACTTACTGTTAGCTATAAAAACGGACAAAACTTTAGCGTGTAGCCAAACACTGCAGACAGCCTTAGTTTTTGTGGCGACAACCATCATAAATATGGAAGAATCTGACCCAAGATCAGTCCTTTCCAGCCCTGTTGTTTTCTGAAATGGCAGCCGGTAGTGGTAAAGCTTTGTGTACTTTATAGCTCACAATAAGTCATACTGTGTCCCGTGTCTTCCTCATTGAACCTGATTACCATGGGGCACAGGTTAGTTGTTTGAAATGTTCTGAGTCCGCTGAATGAGAGGGCTTGAGTAAGGCCCTCGCTGTCTCTTCACTTGTCTGTTCCCCCTTGCCACCCGCCCTCCCCCCGAGCAATTGCCATTTTTTCCCCTTTTATTCACATGAGCATCTCACTTGTCAGTGCCTTGACACCGGACCATTTATTTAATCAGGTATAAATTATTCATCTCGCTGTGCGTGGAGATGGATCATACTCTCATTCACAAAAAGGGACCAACAACTGAATATGCATCAGGGATAAATATTTTATCCCCCATTTTCTGCAGGCCACTCTCCTTCACGCTTTGCTGCTGGACCTCTGTGCCTAGCCATGTGTTTGCGTGTTTGCTGCAGTGCAACGTTCAGCAAAGTGGTGTTGGTGGTGGGGGTGGTGTGAGCGTGTGTGTGTTTGTGTGTGTGTGTGTGTGTGTTTGGGGGGGTGAGGGTTACAAAAAAAAGCACTGCAGAGAGTACAGGATCAATGTGGTAATGTGCTGAAACGATAACACCAAGCATCTCTGCTTCGCGGTCAATGAGAATCGTCTCAAGGAGAAACCAAACAAACTTGCAATGTTGGAACCCGACTGCAGTCCCAGCAGAGATGCCGCTGACTGCAAGGCAACCCTCAGAAACGTTATGGCGGTGTGACGCAAGGCAGAGAAAACTGAGCTTAAACTGGAGTCTGGATGTTAATTATGAAAAGCAGCTGTTGTAAATGACCTGAGGGTAGCAGAGGTTCCTGGAGTGGAGGACTTGTAGAGGAGCTGAAGAGCCTTTTGAGAAAAAGCTGCCTTTTCTGTGCAATGGGAGCTACAAACTTGCACACAAGACTCAAAATCTTACCAGATTTTACTTGGTACGATGTGGAACTTTGTTAGGTGTGTTCTGGATATTGTTACAGTGTTTGTTCTTGGATGGTATTCTGCTCATTAACATGCCGTGCACATAAACATGCTGTTCATAAACAGCATGTACATACATGTACTAGGAAAGAAGCATAAATACATTACAAACAAATTAAAATTCCCACAGCACCCAACATCAGGAGCAGAGTCCCAGACTGCGCTACCATTAAGGGAAGCTTGGGTTATTATTATGTTATTGTATAATTTGATTTCAGTTTGGAGTCTGGTTTTCTACTCTCCTCCATGTATAACTGGCCATTAAGACAAATATAGAGATCACTCATACGTGTATGAAAGTTTTGCCATATAATAGGGATGATTATATGAGAAGAGCTAGAAAAAGGCTGTGAAGTTGCACTACACAACCAGCCTATCTGTTACTGAATGAGATAACTCATCAAATACGCGTACGATCAGTCCATTATAAAGATCAGACACTGAGGATTATCACTGTAGATGTAGTTCATCCCTATGGCAGACCACTAAAGATTCCTGAAAAAGTTTTAACTAATCTTCGCAATGTTAGAAAAGGCTTGCAAAAGCCAATAAATCAGCTAAAGACACAGGAAACCGGCTCTCAAACATGAAAGCTGGATGGAAATTGTTTTGCACGTCATGCAGTGTTGTTGTGCACCACAAAACACAATCAACAGTCTTCACTGTGTTGACTGTTGCAAAGAACAGTATATGCTGGGTTCAGATAAGTCAGACAGCACTGCTAGGTGTTCTATAAAGATAAATTCTTATATTTGGTTTACTACTTTTCCTAATGTGTCTATGAATATATGATTGTAGAAGGTTTTGACTGTAGTTGATTGTTTACATTTTTTGTGTAAAATAAAATCTTTTTTTATGGGTTAAAACAGTTGTAATTTTCTATGCTCCGACCAGGCATAACATTGAAATTACCTATCTAATATTGTGTAGGTCCAAAACAGTTCCGACCCATTGAGGCATGGACTCCAAAAGATGAGGTGTGATGTATTATCTGGCACTTTAAGATTTATTTATTCTTGTGAGCTACGAGGTTGGGCCTTCAAGGATCGGACTAGTTTGTCCAGCACATTCCACAGATGCTCGATTACACTGAGATCTTTGGAATTTGGAGGCGAAGTTCACACATTTTCTGCAGCGAGGCAGGATGTATTATCCTGATGAAATTAGAGAACACAGTTGCCATTAAGGGGTGTACTTGGTCTGCAGCAATGTTTAAGTAGCTGACATGTAACAAAGTACCATCCACAAGAATGCCAGAACCCAACAGAACTCAACAGGGCTGCCTCCATCAGACCGCCTTCATATGGTGCATCCTGGTCCCATCTCTTCCCAAGCGAAACACACACTCGCCTGTCCACATGATGTAAATGAAAACATGATTCATCAGACCAGGTCACCTTCTTTCACTTCTCCATGGTTCAGTTCTGATGTTCACCCACTGTAGGCACTTTCAGTGGTGGACTGGGGACTGTGACCAATCTGTGACTGTGACCCTCATACACAGCGAACTGTAATGCACTGCGTGTTCTGACATCTTTCCATCATAGCTAGCCTGAACTTTTTCAGCAATTTGTGCAACAGTAGCTTTTCTGTGGGATCAGACCAGGCAGACTAGACTTCACTGCCCATGAATATTCAAGATTCAAGATTCAAGATTCAAGATTCTTTATTTGTCACACGCATAGTCATACAAGTACAACACACAGTGAAATGTATCCTGAACTGCTCCTTTTTGACTGTGCAAACATTATAAACAATAAGTAAATTTTAAATAAAAAATCTGGAAATTTTCTGAAACACAAATAAAAATAAAGAAATAAGTGCAAGTAGAAATAAGTATAAATGTAAGTACAATTTTAAATTTTAAAAACACAAATCTGAAATTTTCTAAAGCACAAATCTGAAATTTTCTAAAACACAGATCTAAAGGAAATAACTTAAACAATATCAAAGAGCCTTGGGCTGCCATGACTCATGTTCACCAGTTCACTAATTGTCCTTCTTTTGACCACAATGGTTGGTTCCACTGCATACCAGGAACAAGACCTGCCCCACAAGACCTGTTGTTTTGGAGATGCTCCGACCATCACAACCATCACTTGCTGCCTTATTTGTGCACCAATTAACAGGTGCCACTTTAATAAAGTCAATGTTATTTACTTCACTTGTCAGTGATTTTAATGTTGTGGCTGATCAGTGTATGTTCTTGGTTAAAATCCCAGTTTGTTTCCCCTTATTATTTTTTACCAGGAACTAAACTACATTCAAAAGAAGTTAAAGACATATATGACTGTGAATCACAAATCTCACTTTTATTGCAACCTCCCATTGCAATAAAAAGAAACAATACAAACAAACAAACAAAAAAGCTGCAAATTTTGTGTTTTTGTCTCAGAATCACAAAAATTGCCCTTAAGATCCTGGTAGGACTGGAATAAATTCATTGCAAAACTGGTGTGACAGACAACTATCTGCAGGGATAGCTTAATGCAAATTAGCTGAATGATCTGAAAGAATTTACAGAAGGAAGAGTTTTATGTTGTTATGGCCCAGGGTGAGAACCAGAATTTCCTTACATTCTATTAGACGGTGGATAGGATGTTAAGATATGATGCCCAGTTGGACCTCAAACGGCTGGAAAATAATCAATAGCCAATAAGTTATTCAGTAATCAATAAGTTGTCAACAAGTCTTTGCTGTCAGTACCATACTCCACTAAATATTCTATTTATAAATGAAATATTATATCTAGACCAGCTAGGTCAGAATTTACTGTTGTAAATTGAATGTTTATGCATAACAACAAAATTGATAAATAAAATGCATTTTAAGAACTTAAGTAGACAGCTATTTTTACAGCTGCAAAAAAGTGTAGCATTAATTCTGGACCTGTTTTAATTCTGGAGTGTTAATAAGATGCTGAGGGCAGGACTTTCCAGCATGCCTTCAGTTTTGTTAGTTTCTGTTGATTATGCTGCATTCAACTGGAAGCTCAGAATATTCCAACCTTTCCTACTTCCCACCTAAATGCATTCATGCAACCTTAGCTGCTGGAAAAAAGAAAGCTCACAGCAAGCTAGAACCTTGACTCGCGGTGTGTGTCTAAAAAGCTCTTAAAAGGCATCTGCTTTGACATTACAGACTTGTTTGTATAGTGCTTTTCTTAGTGGAATGGATGGCTTATGGCATATTTATCATTTTAATAGTGCCGAAAAATGACATGAAAGTGTGCAAGACAACTTTCTTGTCACACATTCTAAGATCACTCGCCCCTGAATGATGAGAAAAAAAAACAACTGAATCGCAAAAAATGTGATACGGATTTAAAACCAACTTCAAACAAGACTTGAATCTGTCTGGGAAAAGTCAAATTTCATGTAGCTTTTTGTCATTCAGACTGCAGAAAACCTGTCCTCCTCAAATCAGATATGCTGACAAATTAGCTTTGAACGGCTGCCTGTCTAGATCCCAACACTTGTCAATTTAACACGTGTCAGTTTCACTCGTAATGGCGAACACTTATATACACACTTAGAACGTGTTGAATTTAACACTCACAATGTTGATTGAACACTGGTAATTTTCAGGGTAAAAGCAGAGGAGCCTGCAAGCACACCTACGTGTGTAGAAGTCTGGATAGCGCTCAGCCACAACTGTGCTTTGCCTCTCATGCAAACATATTTTTCGTCCTTTATTTTCCTCAAACAAGTTGTGATTGATCTCATATTCCTGTGGTGCGGTCAACTCCTCAAGGCAAAATTCATTCTCACAAGTGAAGGAATCCCACCTAGGTGTGCGTGAGTGAAATGAAATGTTTACTCTTCCAGACAGGGGATGATATGGTCTTTTGTGTTGTTTGTTCGCAGTTTGATTGCAGAAATAAACAGCCTTTCAGAGGACAAACAGTGCCACCATTAATAAACGTTCTAACTTTCCCTTTTGCAGAAACGGTACTGGGATGCTGAAGATTTCGGTATGTGCTGAACTTCTTGATTCCTTCTTGATCTTTGCATATTTGCAACATAAGAACATCAAGCAAAATTAAGTATAAATAAAGACAACCTAAGTAAACACGAAATACTGGTTATTTTAATTATCATTTGTTGAATCTAAACATCACCAGCAGTATGAAGAAGGCTGGAAGATGACGGTGAAGTAAATGAAATAAATCAGACTGGAAAAGCTTACGAAGCCATTTCTAAGGCTCTGGGAATCTAGCAAAGCACCATTATATCCAGAACAGTGGTTAGTCTTTCCAGCTGTGGCCAGACTACCAAAATTCCTCCAGGACCGCAACCACAACTCTTCTGAGAAGTTGCTGAAAGTGCAAGTCTTTGCTAACCAAGAGAAACACAAAATTTGTTTCATTTTTTCCAAGACATCTTGATGAGCCCCAGGCCCTTTGAAAGTGCAGTATTTTGGAAGACTGGGTTCTCATTACATCTGGTGTTAAGCATTCCACAGCACTCCACAATAAGAACATTGTACCGAACATGGTGGTGGTAATGTGATGGTATTAGGACGGTTTGCTGCTCCAGGGCCTGGGCGAGTTGCCATAACTGACAGAACTGTGAATTCTACAAGGTTATGCAGCAAGACAATGACCTGAAGCACAAGAGCAAGTCCACCACTGAATGAAATAAAAAAAAGAACGAAACTAATGCATTAGAGTGTCCTAGGCGAAGTCCTAACGCATTAAAATGCTGTGGGAAGACACTGAGCACACAGTTTATACTCAGATGTGGCTGAATTAATCCAATTCTGCGAAGAAGAGTGGGTCAGAATTCTTCTGCAGCAATATGAAAGACTGATCTCCATTTATAGGAAGCCTTTGTTGCAGGTTAATAAACTGGTTATTTAAATTTGAGGGCAATTCATTTTTCACACAGGTGATGCAACTAGTTACTATTAATGTCCTTTAGTAAATAAAATTACTAAATGATGTAAAAACTGTGGTTTGTGTTTACTTATGTTCACTTCGACCTACATTACATTTTGTATAAAGATACAAACCTATTTGGCACATAAAACATGCAAATATATTTAGAAATATATATAGAATATAAATATTTAGAAATAAAGAAGAATCAGAGGAAGTAAAAGATGAAAAGAATACAGACTTTTTGGTTACTTCCTGGTTACTTCCTATTGTACTCCAAGCTTTAACAACACTGTTCAACCAACTTATGGTGTTGACTAGTGACTACATTTATGATCACAGAACCTGATTGTAGAGACTATGTGAGGAAAAAACATTAACCACATGATTTTTCATTTCCTACACATGCTAGTCTCAGATTGAGGTTATGAGGTGGCCGAATAGCTGTCAGTCACACTCCGTAAACTCCCTGTATGCACTCTGCATGCGCAGGGGGCTTCCATTTGAAGTACTTAGCCAAGGGCTGACACTAAAAGCTTTCTGACAGCATCGCCGAAAGGCCAGATATGATCATGAATGGCCTTCCTACTTTGTTTGCCTCTTGCGTTTTTCAGTTTCTAAAGTCTCCCAGCGATTCTCACCCAGAAAATATGCAGATGAGCTCCTCCTCCCCCTTTATCTTCACAGCTACTGTAGACCAAATCTTTCAAATAGAAGAAGAAACCCACTAAAGAATCTGGCACTGACTGTGCTCCTCACAGATCAACATCCATCAAGCTTTATTTCAGCTTGGAGGAAGGTTACTGGGCTGTGGAATCCATCATGGACCAGGCTGCTTAATATTGATAAGAGATGAAAAGTTGTGAAATTATGTTTACTTTGTGCACAGAATATCGAGGCCCCTTTTGATACGGTGCATTCATGCATGCAGGCTGTTGTCAGTGAAGGTCGTAGAAGATCCATCTCGTGTTTACTGCTTGAAAAAAAAGGCGACCAGGTTCCACTGAAAACTGGGCCGACTGAATAATATAAGCACGGCTCGTCGTGCCTTTCGCCCCACAGTTGGCCTGTTTCAGATCTATTATGTATGTTGAAAGCAAGGTATGGTATATCAATTCAGGACAGGAGAGCAGTTAAGAAAGAAAGAGCGTCTGTTTTGACTGTAGAAATTTGTGACTTTACAGAATCAATTTTTCACCTTTGAAATCAATTCTTATTCTGTCTTTTTTTTAATATCTAAAGAATTTCTGAGAGATAAAAGGATTGCATGAAGCGGCAGGTTTTTTTGGGCCCCTTCAGCCCCCCAACTTGTAATGCCTGGATGGGGCAACCTGTCATGTTCCTATGGGCATGCTTACAGAAGCTAAAGGGAAATCAAATTTAAATAATCAGTAAGCAGTGCAAACTTAAAATTCAGTATCATAGTCTTAGCGCATGATCTTTATCTTGAGCCACAAACACACAGTAACTAAACCTCTTTATATCCTTTTTAAATGTCTTTTTTTTCTGTGATTTCCATGAACTGATTATATCAGAATCGTATTGGTATCATAACATATCCAGATATTTCTTTTAAAAATGATCAAGATTGGACAGCTGTATAGATTTGACTGATATTACTGACATTTGACGAAATATTTCTTGATCTCTGGAAGAGTAAAACAGGCGATATTGTACTGCATTTGTGACCAGTTGTCAGTAATGCTAATCCAGGTGGAGTTAGTGTGCCAGTTCCTGCACTGTGTGTTGGCCAGTGTTTGGTATAATGTGACCCAAAGTAATGTATTACAGTAATATGTACAAGATAGTGTAATGCATTATTTTTTTCAAATCCAGTAAGTAGAGTTACTGACCTAAGAAGAAGTTTGGTACTTGAGTTACTCACATGTCTCTCAGAGTGCAATAATAATGACACATGATGCATTTATCATTAAATATCCCCTATATTGTCCGTCCGTGTCCTGTCATTTGTGTAAAGTGTCCATTTGTGAACACAACACACTACAGCACACAGTGTGAACAGTGTGAAATTCTTTCTCTGCATTCAATTCATCAAGTGAAGCAGCGGGCAGCAGCAGGGTGTGGGGACAGTACCTTACTCAAGGGAACCTCAGTGGTGCCACTGGGATTCAAACCTTCTGATCACAGGGGCAACTCCCTAACCACCAGGCCGCCAGCTGCCTGATTGTTGTGTGCATGTTACCTGTGACACATACATATTTTATTTCAAGGCTGCTTTTTTTCAACCAAATCAGGCCTAACTGTCTGTGTCTTGTTCAGAGGGATGGTGGAGCACATTTTTAATGACGTTCATCATGACTGGTCGTTTCCTTCTAAATAAATAATGGGTTTTCCCTTGTTCTTTCCAAGCTGTACAGATGTGTTTGGGCTTTGGAGAGTAATGACTAATTGGTCAAGGATTGGTTTGTTGAGTTTTTTTCTCAGCACTTCTTTTAGCATTTTGTCTGTGTTATAAATGACATCTGCACAGATTGTTCCAGTCAATAATTTCACAATATCATTGTTTGTTAGCAAGAAAGTAAAGAAATAATTAGCAGAAAATGTTGCTTGCGTAAGTATATAAGCCTTTTAGACTAGTACTTATTAGAACCGCTTTGTGCAACAATCCCAGCTTTCTGCTGGGGTAAGTTTCTGCCATATTTACACACTTCTGGAAGTGATTTTCACTCATTCATCCAGGCTCTGTGTTGTCTAGGTTGATGCTTATGGACTGCAATTTTCAAGATTCTTGATCGGATTGAGATGTGAGCTTTGACTTGGCACAACATTCACCTTTTTGTTGTTCACCCACCCCTGTATTGCTTTTGCCCTGCCCTCGGAAACTTCCGGCACGCTTTATTTTCTTCACTCATGGCTTATTTCTAGCCATCCTTCCATACAGGCAGGTTAAATGCAGATCTCTTGATGTCCTTGACTGGTGCGCCACTCCAGTCTCAGACACTGGACTCTGTGGCTCTGGCTTTCTTCTTGCTCTGATGCTGAGTTTTGAGGGATAATATCCAAACTCTTGGAAATTATTTTGTAGCCGTTTTCTGTCTTGTGCATGTTTGTCTTTCTCTCCACTTTTTCATTTTCACAGCTTTCCTTCAGATTCACAGTCTGACCCATGGTATGTAAAATAACGGAGGGCTTCTATCTAGGGTCAGTCTTTGAAAAAATATGACACAGCACAAAATATCAAAGTGTCATTTGTAATCCAGACAAATCTGATGTTTTTACAGGGTGGAATGCTTTTGTAAGGCAGTGTATATACATTATAAAAGCAACACATATTATGCAAGAGATTTATCCTTGATAGTGGCCGATTTCAGGCTTTGACTCGACAGGCCCTAATCATTTTTCTAGAGTTGTGACAAAGGCATTAGCATTACGCAGCACACTCACATTCACAAACGATGTCTTCCATACATTGGAAATAAAGATGTTTCTTTGTCTCGCTCTGCAGTTTCTCACATACTGATGTTTCGTAAAAAAATAGCAATAGCCTTAAGCTCTTTCTGAGACAAGGAAATGGATGCTGGGAATTTCAAAGGTAGAAATCTACAGCTTTAATATTATCCATATATTAACTCATTATGTAGTGTATTTGTCTTTCATTCACGTGTTCCTGTTGGATCTTTGCAGGAGTCATTTTGTGTGGGAAACTTACCTGAGTCTAAACTAAGAAGTACCACAGTATTTTAATGAACTAACATTAAAATACAGCGTGTCTGTGTGAAGCCGGCAAAATGGCCCACACACCCTGTGGCTACCCTCGCACTAAACGACCCTGTGGTCCTTATATAAATCTTTTGATTGGCCAGAATTGAGCATAAAGCCCACCTCCTAGCAAAGACCTAATTAGGCTTATCAGTAATTAGCAACAGTGTTGGTGGTGCTGTTCAACAGAGTAGAGCAGAGGAGAGGCAGATTAGAGACTCCTCTCCTAGATCTGCCTTTTGTCTCCTTCGCCGCTAATAAGGTTTTGTATCTGATCTTAAACACGTCAGTGCTTTTCATAAGCAGCCGACACAGGCCTGGGCACTGGTCCTGTTCCACGTGAATATTCATTTCCTGTATTTGCATTGTACATGAATAATTAACTCCTAAATCCTTCATTATGCTGGTTATTAAATCCGACAGATCTGCTTGGCTATATGTTTTCGCTGTCTCTGCCGCAAGATTAATGCCTCTGGATTTTTTGGTGACACTTACACATTTTCCAGTTACTTTATAGACAAACTGTTTTCAGTAATTCATTCCTAGAAAGCGGCCACTGTTCCGCTTAAGTGATTCTGTGCCCTGTACTTTTGATGTGGACAGAAAATGACTGCAGGCAGGCAAAATTACACATTAAATCACACAGCCAAATGAAAGATTATAAGGGGGGCATAAATCAGCCTTAGGGGGCAATCATTGCAATATAAAAGCAGAGAAATTTCTTCTGCTTTTAATTGTTGGAAATACATTTGCTATAGTTTTTTTTTAAGGACTATAATTTCAGTCCAGTAGGAACAGAAGAAATGAGAAGGGAAAACAATGATATGGTACACAAAAAGAGTTACAGTCTGAATATTTTTTATGAAATCTGGATTTTTTCCCAACACACTCTCATTCTTGCACCCTCTGAACCTTCTGAACCATTTCCAAGAGTGGCCTTGATGTGTGACAGCAGAATGCTGCAATTGTACATTTCAATTTCAGTGCAGGGTACAGAAGCAAGTCTAGGACACAACAGTCGATTCCTCACACCCAGTATTCCACCTGTTCCAAAAACCTGTTTCCCTCTGGAAAATGGCGCCTGCTCATTAAAACTGGAGCCAGCAGGCAGCTGATCAGCCTCTTCCTCAGCGCAGTGTCTCTGGCAAACAAGCCGTCAAGACCTGCCTTCACACACACTGCACTCTCCTATACTGATGCTGCAAATACACTCACCATCCACTTTATTAGACCTACCTTGTACTTCCACTCGATGGCCACTTTATGTGAGCTACCCACTATAAAGCTGCACAATTACAGACAGTAGCCCATCTGTTGCCGTTCATTGTTTATCAGTTTCAGAACACAGGACCACTAATGACCAGATATTATTTGTGTAGTAGACCGTTCTCCACACAGCAGTGACACTGATACGGTCGTGGCATTGCAGTGTGTGTGTCAGTGTCACTGCTAGGTTGAGAGTAGTACCCCTTTTAAAAATCCAGCCAATAGTAGCCCTGTGCTCAGAAAAACACTTAGAGCAGCACCCTCCACGCAGCAACCTGGGGTTCAACCCCAGCCTGGGCAAGTACACCATGCTACTCTAATAAGAGTCCCTGGGCAAGACTCTAAACACTACATATGCCTACATCAGTCACATGATCAAAGCCTCTCTGGATAAGAGCATCTACCAGATGAGTGAATGTAAATGCATCTCCCTTCGAGGTAACCCATCAGTTACCATGTCCAGTTTCACCAATGATTAGTTTCTGAGCACAGGGCTACTCTTGGCTGGATTTTTAAAAGGTGGACTAGTCTCCACACAGAAGTGACACTGATATGGTCGTGGAATTGCAGTGTGTGTGGTGCTGGTCCAAGTGTATCAGTGTTCCCCTTTTAAAAATGTACATTTACTCATCTAGTAGATGCTCTTATCCAGAGAGGCTTTGATCATGTGACTGATGTAGGCATATGTAGTGTTCAGAGTCTTTCCCAGGGACTCTTATTAGAGTAGCATGGTGTACTTGCCCAGGCTGGGGTTGAACCCCAGGTTGCTGCGTGGAGGGTGCTGCTCTAAGTGTGTCCAGTCAGTGTATACTTGACTTTTGATTTTGTGACATCACAAAAGTAATGAATTTAAGACTGTTTTTGCTGCTGGGTCTCCAGATATAGACTTTATGGTCTGGTGAGTGAAAAGGACATGTCCAGAGAGGAAATATGTTTTCATACTGTGTCTCTCAGCAAGTTTTTCCAAATCCAAAAAAAGGAAAGTTTTTCATGAAACAGACCCTTTAGCACTCCTATCTTTGTGTCAGTGCACCTTGTTTGTTGCAGTATGTGATGGGCAGCACCAAACATAGTAAAATGTGCATCAGTAAATCATTTATAACAGCAAATAAAAATGATTCTGATTCTTAACTAACCAGTGTTCACATTTTCAGCTTCAGTGTGGTAACCTTAGTCCTTGTGTAGCAGGTGTCCTTGTGTGGTGACCCCGTTTTGTAAAACCGTGAATTATTAAGAGAGTGGAGGAACGTCATTATGCTAGCTATGTGCATTCTTCGCTTAAAAAAAAAAGCTCAGTCTGCCTCATTCTTTGTCAGTATAGGAGAGAAAGACTCTGTAAAGCTTTCACATTCTTCACATTCACATTTAAATCTGCACTGCACAACTTAATTCCCCCCAGAGGAGTTAAAGGACTGGAATGTCTGTCCTTTGCAGAAATTAAAAGATGAGGCTGCCCTCTAATGGAGGTCGTGCAGCATCGCAGAGGGAGTCGCAGTGAGAATACTGATGAAGCACTGGAGGACGCAGCTCAGACACAGCTCACACACTTCACACACTGTCTGAGAAGCTACAGGAGAAACACTGGGGAAAATCAGATCCGGGGGAGTTGGCACCGTGAACGGCTCCACCTAATGTTTGATATTGACCTCAGTGACCTCTCTTACATTTGTACCCTTTCAGTCTTGCTCATTCACTTGGAGGACCCGTCAACTGACTATCAAATGATGCAGAAAGAACTCAGCTTAAGTTAGCATCCGTGATACATTTACATTACAGTGAAACCAAACGATTACCTCGCAAACCTCTTGTGAGTGTGAGCCTAAAATATTAGCATGTTCACCTTTATTAGTTTTGCACTCTGATGAAAACAGGTCCTTATATTGTGTTAAACTGTTAAAACTTTATTTGCTTAAACTGTAATAAAATTAAATGTAATAAAAATGTGTACAGCTAAAGAAAAACTCAGAATGCTAGCCAGTTAGCTCATAGTTGTTGAAGCTGATAGCTGTTGAGAGTCAGCTAAAGAGGTTAGTCTGTTGGAGGTGGGTCCTTGTAAGACATCTGTAGATTCAGCTCCCTCATAACTAGTGCTGTAGTTCTCGATACCGTTCTCGAGACCAATTTTTGTGGTCTCAGTCTTGTCTTGGTCTCGACTCTATTTGGTCTCGGTCTTGTCTTGGTCTCGACTCTATTTGGTCTCGGTCT
>JBBPCZ010000142.1:2448269-2458290 GCA_037974445.1 Brycinus macrolepidotus | reverse complement strand
TGGAAGCATGGTGTTGTCCAAAATGTCTTGGTCTGCTGAAGCATTAAGATTGTCCTTCACTGGAAGTAAGGGGCCACATGATTAATGTTGGGGAAGTGTGTCCCATTACTTTTGTCCATATAGTGTAAATACTATTGTGTAGTCTATAGTGGATTGTGTATATACCATCTATACTTTCAATTACATAAAGAGAGTGTGAGAGCAGCAGTTTTTCCACAAAATTGCAAAGGACATTCACTTTCTCACTCCAAAGACATATTAATGTATATTGTACATACAAGTAGGAACCTAAAATGCCTGAGTGCTGCATAATAATCACATATTGTCATGCTTTGTAAAGAATAGCGCTTTTAATTGCAGATCTAATAGTCTATAGATCTAACAAAGCATTGTTTAGCTATTTTATTTATGCAGGTATATGCAGATCCTTGCCGGCCTGCAATTTAAGATTAAACACAGCCCTCATCTGTTTGAGAAAACAAAGTTTTTAAGTTTGTTATGCCTCTGTAGCTGTTAGCAGTGTCTACCTAAATGCCACAAGCCAAGATGAGTGTGTGCTTTTCTCCGAGTCACTCTCTGGGAAAGGAGGGCTCTTGCTTACTCCAAGGTTTGTACACAAAACACAGCTTATCTTCAAGGCAGTCAGTCGGTGTCCTTGAAACGCGCTCATAAAAGCAAAGCAGGAAGGACAGTCCAAAATCATCCCTGCCTGTTTTCATTCAGCACTTCAAACTGCCAGATTTCTTTTTCCCAAACTTCTCTGTTTGTGCTGTAACACTACACGAATATAAATCACACAGCAGCACCACCGTCTCAACTGTCAACTAATATCAAGGTGAAATTTTTAAGAGCTACGTTCTCTCCCCACTGAACAAAGCACTCCATTTCAGGAGCTGAATAACATTTGATAAGTTCACATCTTAAAAGTGTTTTTGTTGATTCTTTGGGGTTTTATCCAACAGTGAAAGAAAAGGAGCAAGTTCGAACGGATCTGGAGGCTCATGGCATGCAGGAAGAGACTTCCTGTGAATATAGGTAAGTCGTACTCACTCATATTGATGGATGGAAACCATTGGTGTAGCATATGGGGCCCATGACCACTAACATCTTTTTTGGACTCCTTATATCACTACCTGTACAATTTTACACCTGTAACTCCTGGGTAACAATAATACAACGTAAGAATATACACCAAACATTAGTCTGCATTACAGCAGCCACTCGGCTCAGATACAAGTATGCAAGAAAGTGTTGAAAATGTCATGCATACTAACAAGAAGCTTTTATTTAAGCCAGCATTTGTAACGCCATATCTCTCTCTCTCTCTCTCTCTCTCTCAAACCCTACATGCATGACATTTATTCGGATCCACACAGAGAGCACTGCTCACAGCCCTTTCTGAGCTGACTAACCAGCTCAAGCAGGTAGTGGAGTGGAGCAACATGTGCAAATCCATAGAAGTGTGTGTGTGTGTGTGTGTGTGTGTGTGTGTGTGTGTGTGTCAGTGTGCTGTAGATGTATCCTGGAGTCCATCTGTATAATGATAGTAATACTGTACAAGACATTATGATCTACACCATTCATATCCTATTCTTTTGTGTCTATATATGAATATTGGGGTAGTTATCCAGAAAATGCAATGGCTATTATTTTACTTATCACTAGTTGGAAAAACTCATTCCATTATTCATTTCTTTACCAGTAAGATACTCACTAAACTCATACAAACTTTAAACATACCAACTGAGATAATTTGCTTACATACACAGGTAACAAAATTCCATTTACATCCATAACTGGACCCTAACTATAAGAATGCCCATGAAAAGGGCTCTCAAGTGGCTTATGTATCGTCTCTATCATTGGGAGATCTTAAGTTCGATCCTCTGTGAGGACACGGCCTTAACTGGGAATCCAAAAGAGCACAAATAAGCGTGATCCTAGCGAGTGTGGCCATCTGCTAGCTGATGTGAAAAACTTGTCAGTTAGTGTTCTCCTCCAAGCGTGTTGAACTGTCCAATGACACTGCATAAACTTCAGTTAAGAAAGATGTTGGTGGTGCTTCATGTGAAGCTAGTGTGGGGAATTTGTAAAACGAAAAAAATTACTTTATTATTTCAATCGAGGAAATATTATTAAGACCCTGTAAAACCCTGCTTTGAACCTAGTTACCCCCCAACACTTCTAGATTTTCTGTATGTATTATACCGGACGGGATTCAGCTCCCTTTAGTTGCTCACAGTTATGCTGAATTCATGCCCAGCTAGAACGAGCTGAAGACCATTATAACAGCACTGTAGTAGAATTATGTTCACAGACTTTAAGCAAAATGTACCCAGGGTTCCCTAGATGAATCATTTTTCTTTTTTCCCCTTTTAAAGCGAGTTAAAAATCAAGGATGAAGGCTGTCGAAGCCAGAGAGAAAGGGGCACACACAGTTAGCTCCTATAATTGCACACAGTGCCGCTCAGATCAGTAATATCTTTCCATCTCATTACACTTAGACACAGAGATCCCTATTTTGTTCCTCCCTCAGGAAATGAGCAGTGCTGGTGTGGATGCTCAGGGTATGCTCAGCGCACCGCGCCTGCTTTAGAGACTTCATCTACCAGCTCATTTGAACATCTGCTAGCAGAGGAAACTAGATAGGGGGAAACGTCTCTGGCACCAAATGTGCTTCATAGCATCAGTCTCCGTGGCTTTCCAAAGTGCATTTACTCGAGCTCACACAAGGACACTCTCCTGATTCACAATGCTTTGGGGAGGACAGCAGAGAAGAGAAGAGAAGTTTGTTTTCCCAATTGCTTTGCGGTTGGAGAGCAGGCGCTTATCCAGCTGGCCTATATTATTTATTCAGTACATAATATAATAAGCTGGAAAGGAGAAAGAATATTAGCAGCTGGATATGGAGTATGTAGTAGCATACACGATACACAATTAACGTCAGGTACTACAATGAAAGAGTCCACGCTGTCCTACTATCTGGGCAGTTCAGCTTTTGGTGCTTTATTGTCAGGTTTTACTTCTTTTTGGAAAATGCCAGTTCCTCTTTACACTACATGGAACTTTCATGATAATTGGAGCAATAGAAATGGTTCAAAATGACTTGACTTAGAACTAGAGGTGAAACAGGTTCAATACAGTATTTTTAAAATCTTTAAAAAATGAAATATACTGTTATGTTGCCGATACACCCCTCTGTCTCTTTCTCACAAGGGTCTCACGTTTACTGCCTGAGTAAGCCACTTTAGGGCTTGGGCATGGTGGAGCCCTTTGAGTGACAGACCAGCCTCAAGAATATATTCAACTCCCAGTACAATGTTAATATAATAAATATCTTCTCAACATTTTCTGGTTCTGTTTTTTATTTTTAATTGATTTGCTGAAAGAAGGGAAAGAAGCGGCTATCTTATCTCCTCATTATACCGGCCTGTGTGTGTAGTTTCTATGGAATTGTGCAGTGCTTTTTCAAGCATCAGTCACATCGTGACTGACCCCTAATCATCTTCTCTTATGATCTGCATGCACCTGCACCCAAATACCTGGGCTTTTTAAAAAATTGCTGAAAAATTCTAGGAGTCGAGATTTTGGAGGCTTATTTTGACATTTTGAACATGTTAAAAATCAAGTTAAATTATTTTTAACCATTTTTTTTTTTGCTTCTCCTGTACAGTTGACATTTCAGAGAGATTTGAGATTTGGTCGCAGCAGGAAAGCAAAGTGTAATTAAAAACAAAGCATCGTCAGGCCTGTCTTATTAAAGATTCCTTTTGGCTCGCCTTCATTTGTATCCATCCCTTAATGGAGTTTCGTAGAAATGGCGGGGCACTGAGGTGACCCTCTGTCTTCTAAGAGACACCTGCTAAATGACTGTGTGCCTGTTCACAAATTGGCATCTAATCTTGGTTTGTTCCTGTGTGCTCCTCCGGGACCGAAGTAGCCTGACAGGCTGTTTGTCTACAGACCCACACATCCACACACTGCTTCCCCACACAGCTCCTTTCATTGGCTAGCATTACTATAGCACTCTGCAATTTCCCCCACATTCTGTCTCTGAGGACACCTTAAATTGCCATCAGCCCTTAAAGCTTTTGCAACTTGCTATCTGCAATTTGCAATTAGCAATTAACAGAAAGCTGCAATTCCCCACTCCCTCCCTTTTACTTCTTACTTGCATTGTCTAGAAGCTTCCCTTAGTCATAAGCCTTTGCCCCGAACTGGTAGGGTTGAGTCATTTTTCGCTTTGTTTTTGACAGCGACAGTGACGAGAAGCCTCTTAAGAGCACCCATCGTTCAATAGAAGGAGACATCAAAGAGGACGACAGCAGTGCGGACAGCTCAGACGACTACGAGGACGAAGACAGCGAGTTCAACGAGGACGGGTCATTCATCGGTGAATATGTGGGCCAAAAGAGAAAAGTGTCCACTGAGGTGAATGGACACACCACGGCAAAAGCCTGAGAAACTGTTCCCTCTTTGGCTCTTTTGAACTATTTAATATGTTAGAGTGAATGTCAGCCTGCTTGTAATATAAGATGACTGTGGCTGAGTTCTGTATAAATGTATAAATTCTTTACAGTGTGGATGTAAACTTTGAGGACCATATCTATGCTCACATCTAAGCAGAAATTGTTCCTGCACTGGAAATCTATGTGGTTAAAATAGGTCAAAAAGGTTCTTTCAAGAGCTGCCAGAGAAGACCCACCTTTGGTTTCCTACTAAAGCTTTGATGTGGATCGTTCTATAAAGGAATACTCCAGCCTTTTTCAACTCATCACTATTCACCACGCCTGTAACATTCAGTCACTTACCCTGGACATGTGTCTCTGTACCTAGCAGGGATGTGGGAAGCGGGGGTGCTGAGGGGGCTGCAGTACCCCTTTTTCCACTTGACCCAAGTGTAGTCAATCAGCAAAGACATTTTGGTGCACAAATGTAGCCTCTTTGGTTTAGAACTACGGCTGCAATACTAATGTTGATGACAAACACTAGAACTACTCAAAATACCACAAATCTCTTCCAAAAAATTAAGAGACTTCTCTCTGCCTGCTCAAAACACTCAGATTTTCAAAAAGGTGGTCCAGACTTGTTGGTGTGACTTACTGTGAGTCACTTACTGTTACGATTTTGGGGAAATTATTTGGGCTATTTGGGTAACTACTGACGGCTAGTGTTTATTAGTGGCATTTAGTTCCAGTGCTAAACTAAAGAAGCAAAATTTGGAGTTGAAACAAGCCTTGGCTGATTAGCTTTGTCTGGCATAAAGAGAAAATTGTGAACATTTGAGTTTGCCAAACTGCTAGTAATCTTTGCCCACCATGTGCGGCGAGTGGCACAGCAGCGTGCGTTAAGCTTGCGTTTCTGCTCCGAGTGTATTGTAGAAACATATGCAAAATACATCACAGCATCACAGAAACATTCCAGTTTGCCAGTCGTGTCAAGGAGCTTTCTGCTGTAAAGCCTGCTTCCCTAATTTGTGCTGTTGATATTTGATGCTCAGTGGAATGTGTTCATTAGGCTAGCCAAAGTTTAACTAAGCCCAAAGCAAACGAGCACGAAAGCCAACAATTTAAGCTTAGTCCTACAATGAGTGTGTTACATATTCTGCTGCAGTAGGCAATATTAGCATAGGAGAATTTACGCCACAGAATCACAGAAAAACTGCTTTGTCACTGTATCCAGAACACAGTGAGTCACAGTCATGTTAATATGACATTTTAAAACACTTTATATTTTGTCTGTCTTTTACCGAGCCACATAACAACACTCTCTCTGATGCTACATTATGTCTTGCTCTGTTTGATGTAAATGATCTAAAAAACTCAAAATTCAAAAACGAAATGAGCATATAATTTTGCATGACATCACTGTGTAATACTAGGCATAAATCTCAGCACCTTTAACTTCAGACACCTTTCCAGGTTACAAGTAGTGCCTGAGTCAAAGAACAGAAAACCACTCCAAACTGGTTTTGAGTCAACAGGTTTTCTGTTCTTTCACCAAGTGCAGAGAAAAGCACTTAAATTATTGTCCATCATAAGTGACCATATGATACAGATAAACAAAAAATAAACAACACTGTTCATTAACCTGAAGCTTCTGAAATGCCGAATCCAAAATTCAAGAAAACAAGACAAAGTTGGCGATTATAATTTAGTGTTTATTAATCTTACAGAAACAAAAGTGCAGACACCTTCGGCACATGGCCTTCCTCGGCACGCCTGTGACACTGTTGCCACTAACCCACTAAGATCCACTTATAGATTCATTAAAGCCAAATCAATTCAAACATAACGTTCCTTTTGACAATTGACAATTTTTCACTCCTTACTATAATACATATATATATATATATATATATATATATATATATATTCCTTCCTCTTTCAACTGAAAGGTTCTTTAGAGACCCAAAAGTGGTGTTTTTATGGCGCTGCTTCAGAGAACCCTCTTGGCACGTACTATTTGGTTCTACACGCCTTTTGGCTCCTGTTAGAGCCGTAACTGTCTGTATGATCTGTATTTCTTGAGAATTTTGTTTGTAGAAACACTGTGCTTCATTGTTCTAAAACTGAACTGATTAGGGGCTTGTTTTGCTGATGGAGAATATAAACTGGCTGTGGCCGGTCACAGAGCTCATATCACAGCAGCACAATTTTCAGTAAGTCATAATGAAGCGTGGCTTCCAGGAGCCAAAAGGTTTCCTGTATTGTCGACACAATGGAGCAAAACAATTATTTCAGATTCTGCCATTAATCGCAGAGGACAATAAACTTTAACCGCATATTCGAGTTCGACACCCCCCAGTGAAACACGGAGGGTCCAGCTGAAAAGGGCAGAGTTTCTGCCATGCTTGCGAAAGGATGAATCTGGATATTGCAACTGGACTCTAGTCTCACCAGAGATGAGATATTCTTCTCCATGTAGCTTACACAAGCACACACTGGAGCAGTGCTCTTTTCTTTGACCCTCACTGACCAAGTAATTAATCCTTGCAGGAGTGGACTTGACTGCATTTTGGCCTCAATTAGACTAAGTCTGCGCCAGACGGGGGTCAGACTAGAAAGCAGGACATTCCAAGAGCAGCCGCTGTGGTTTTTAACAATGCAATTTTTGTTTAAAAGCTGAAATTGATACATCATGATCGTTTGTTTAACATGTGTAATGTTCTGTGCCTACCTTTATATCCAGACATTTGCTTGTTTGCACTGTACATAGAGTAGAGTTCCTTTTCTTTTTCTGTTTTTGCAGACATTCTTTTGAACATACACTGTGTTTATGAGCCTTCATCAGATACACAATGGGGGTTTGATTTTATGAGCATTCATGATGTAATGATTCACTATTATGTACCCAGGATAAAAAAAAATATTTTTTTATACTCTACAATATTTAAAAGTTTTATGTTGTTGATGATGAACCCCGTATCATAAAAGTTGCAAATAAAGAGGAATTCAGGATTTATGATTTAATAAAGTATATTAAAGACCCATTCCCTGGGTTCTGTGTTAAACATGGATTGAAAGAATAATTCCACCAAAAATTCGTTAAGATGGCAACACGTCAGTTGTATTGTTAAGATGTAAATAAAGTATTTCAGAGAGGTTTGAAGTGAAATACCCTATTGACCTAACTAGATATCTGGGTTTAAGCCTTTAATGCCTCTAAAAGCTTTCCAGCAGAAAGTTATTAAATGAAATGGTTTCAAATACACAGCTTTATTCCTCAGACATTGTTTCATGATAGTTTTGATATAAGCGTTTGACCTAAAACATATTTAATCAGTTCATGACAGACAGGTACTATTTTGCACTTTATAGTATTATATCTGAAACTTGTCATCGCCATCACTGCAAAGAAATCTGAGTTTCTCTGCAGTGCACCATTTCACATCAAACCACTCTGAATTACATCTAAACATCTGAATTTTATAGAAATATTACACTTTAAACCAACACAAGTTTATGGCAGCAAACCTAAATCTCAAATCATGTCCAGTACCTAAACATTTCAGGACAGATGGGACACTATCACATGTGACGTTAAAGGGGTCTAATGCGTTTATTTTGTGGGGGGTTTTTTTTTGGTCTTTTTTAAATATGAGTTTATCCTCATTAAAAAGTCACGCATAAATTCAGATAGTGGCTGCAGAATCACAGGAGACTGGATCTCTACTGGAGTAGAGAGGTACTCCGCGATGGAGTGCTTTCTACGTGGTACTATGTGATACACTAAACTTGCATAGAAGAAGAACTCACATTACTTAATGGTTTGCTACAGTTAAACACTGTATTATTTATTTACACATTATGATGTTGTATTCATTGTAATTTTTAAACAAAACATTTTAATGTTTTTAATTTTAAATTTAACTGATTTTATTTAGCACAATTACATCCTTTGAATTTAATAAGGTGGCAGAAATGACAAATAATCAGTATTGTACATCAATACAAAATTCAAAAAACACTTTTAAAACATGCTATTCCCTCCTCAGTCAATAACAATCCTGTCTTTACATTATTTTGTAAGAAGAAATATACGCATTTACATGTATCTGCCTTTTAAACCCACCGCAGTTAAGCCCCGCCCATTTACACTGAAGTTATATGGAGGGTTTCAGCTTGGACTGCTTTTAGATGGTCATGTAGAAAAGATGGTATATAAAACCACCTCATAGATAAAAAACACAAGAGATGATTGTTGTACTTCTGGTCAGTACCATTTTCCTTTGGTCCAGGACAAACACATTTTGGTGAAAAACAATTTTGGCGAAAAACAATAGCTCGTTTTTCATTCAGAGTGGTCTCCAAATGGTCATTGGCAAGCCCAGTCTGTTCTGTAGGTTTTTAGTCTGTATTGAAAAATCTGACTGTAGCTTTGTATTCTCTTTCCCCACAGTCTGCAACATGCACTCCACACACGGCAGCATGAGATGCCGTAGACCATTACAGAAGAGCGAGCAGCAGATTTAAAACCTTTCTGTTCTTGCTGCTTAGCCTCTGAGGACTGTCATGGTAACCTTTATATAGAATGATTTTAATAACACTATTAACATATGAAATCTAGAATAATGGGTGCCCTTACACCTATAGGTCAAGTGCTGAGACATGACTGCATGTGTAGATGGAGGGCAGTGAATAAGAGTGCAGTGTTGTAGATACGGACAGTTAAAGATGAGCTCATTGCTGAGATGTCTTTTCCAGCGGTGTCTGGAGATCCGTGGTGAACCGTGACTATTAGACCTCGACCTTCAGTTCAGGCCATATTTATCAAAACACGCTTCTGAGGCAATGCCAATATCTGCTAGCACAGTAGTATTTTAGAGCCAAGCAAACATTATTGCGCATTAACCATTTTTGGCATTCATCAATAAAATCTGAGGCTTGGATACATTCCATGTTGTAAAGTAAAGTAAAGTAAAGCAGCCCCTTACAGTCACACAGGAACAAACCACAGCACAGCACACAGTGTGAACAATGTGAAATTCTTTCTCTGCATTTTACCCATTTAACCCATTTAACCCATTCACCAAGTGAAGCAGCGGGTAGCCAGCGACGCAGCACCCAGGGGGCAGTGTGTGGGGGCAGTACCTTGCTAAAGGGTACCTCAGTGGTACCACTGGCAGTCCTGAGATTCAAACCCACGACCTTCCGATCACAGGGGCAACTCCCTAACCACCAGACCACCAGCTTAATAGACATATTGTAATAGACAGCATTTATGTATATGAGTCCTCATATAGAGTTGCATCTGTTTGTCTGTCAGGAAACCAGAGTTCTGGCTGCTTCCTGTATTCATAGTCAGTTGGTTTGAGACGGTACAGCCCAGTTTACAGTTTCTGAGCCACTTCAGCTTGTATCAGGGGAAAACCCGCAGAGGGAGGGGCTCCGGAGAGCGGCTGAGCGGCGGCACGCCGAGAGAAAGAGCAGCAAATGGCGAGTGTGTAGGAGAACAAACACCGGTTCTAGACTGTTTTACACTGTTTATATTTACTGAAATCAGAGTTTACTGATACACT
>JBBPCZ010000142.1:2382642-2422214 GCA_037974445.1 Brycinus macrolepidotus | reverse complement strand
AGCAACCCAGCTAATGTGCTCAGTGCTAACACCTGGGTTGCCTAGGCTCCCGATGACCAAGCACGCAACAACACATAGCGTCATCACTCTGCGTCCAGGGCTGCACATGGTCCAAACTCGGCGGATGGGCTCCATAAGGGGCGTGACCAAGGCGGACCAGACGTGACAATTATATTGTTTTGTTCATTGTATCTTTACATATTATTGTTGTTGTTTTCATACTGCAGTGCTTGAGAGAGACCATTGAACGGAATCAAATTCCCTGTATGTGCTCGTTCACATACTTGGCCAATAAACGCCATTCTGATTCTGATTCTGATTCTGACAGGCCCATTCAAAGTCCTTAACCCATTCAATGTATTAACCCAGTGGCTTATACATAACAACTTCCCCGCTCCATGAAAGTTCACCCTACCTTTCAATCCCCAGGTCCACTGCTTCTCAGTGGACATAACAGAACTATCTCCTTTAGCCATTTTACATGCCCATTAGAAAGCAGGGTACAGCAGCTGAGGTGTATGTGGATAATTCTTTCTGAAGAATTTTTGCTGGAAGGACACAGCTGGTTGATTTCAAGATTGGAAGGGTGGAAGAGTTAAAGTTGCAGTAGGTGCACCAAATTAAAGAGTGGACATATTACATCCTGATAGATGTTATTTTGTGTAATTTTCTATTAAATATGTTTCCAATTTTTTTCCTGACATTTAATAGAAAAAAAAATAACTTGCGCATAAGGGTTGTTTTGAAACTAAAGGCAGGTTCTCTGACAAGTGCACAGTACTGTACCTTGACAAGGTGTGATAACCTTCGGAAAAATTCAAAAATTCAAAGAGAATATATTAATGCTACATAAAGAGAAAGCTCCATAAAAGTCACTTTAAACATGAAGGCTCCAAAGAAAATGAACCCACCTTCACTGCTTTAAGTCTTTTTGAAAACTTTGTGTATGTCAGAGCGCCCCAAGACGGCAAGGGCTTTGACAAAGCTGGCTTGTTATATTTCTACATTTCTTTCAAGATTCATCCATTCACTACTCCTTGAAATGATTTATCGCTGACTGTTAAAAAGTGACTTTTGACTTTTGTAAGGGTATTGCTGACTCCTACAGGATGCCATTGCTATAGAGAGATTATTAAGGTGAAAAGAAATATTATTTTCAGCACTCATGTCTTGGATTTAACTGAACTGTCATTAAATGTTGAGTCTGATAGTTGAATATATCAGAGAGAGAGAGGGAGTAGAATCAATCTTCTTGAACAAATAGAGAGGAGTTGTAGTCATCATTTTATCAGCACTGTCTGAAAGGTCTCTCACACTGAATTATTTAACGTCAAAGAGACTGAGTACAGTGCTTGCTGTAGTAAGTTCAGCCTTATCACTCCTGTGCTCACATAGCCGCTGCCATACGACAACCGAGTTTAAACAAATCTCAAAAGGCTGCTGTTGTACAGCACCTTGTACAACAGACATTCTCACAAAGCAGTGTGGCACTGCAGGAGAAAAAACTTTCCTTTACAACATGAGGAGGACGCACTGAGAGGAACTATGGATCAAAAGGTCATACTAATTCTCCTGTGGTCAAAACCAGATAGATAATCCACAACAACAATGAAAAAATTACAAAAATAAAAACTTTTTAAAACTTTTAACTTTTTAAAACTTATGTGGCCAGTTTCCCGTACAGGGATTAAGCCTTGTCGTAGGCTAAATGTCATTTTAAACCTGGATTTATTGAAGTGTCTTTCTCACACATGGATTAAAATAGTCTCAGACTTGCACTAGTCTTGATTTAAACAATCGGATTTCTAGAAGTAGGATTAGATCTAATCCAGATCTAAATGAAGTCCTAAATTAAACCTGGTCAGAGGCAGGTTTAACCTCAGATTAAACGCTGCTTGCCTCAAGGCTCACTTCCACAGCAGAAAATGGATTACCTCATCTATTTCAGCAACGATCAGAGACCACCACCAAGACCAGAAAGAAGGTTGCTTAGAGACAGGAGCAACCCACTGAATGATTTTGATGATTTACATTTTCTTGACCGTTTCCGTATGTCGAAGGAAAATGCAACAGAAATAATTGGTTTGCTGCAGCCCAAGCTTTCAGGTGACTTAGTCAGGGGGACCCCTATTTCTCCATCTTTACAAATATTAATTACCTTAAGGTTTTTGGCATGTGAAACCTTCCATTGTGAAACTGGGGATTTGTGTGGTGTAGGTGAATCAACAGTGTGCAAAATAGTACACAAAGTCTGCAGTGCTATATGTGAACTGAAAAAGGATTTCATCAAGTTCCCAAATGCTGCTGAACAGACCACCTACAAGGTAGATTTCAATGAATATGGGAATTTCCCTGGAGTCATTGGTTGTATCAATGGCTGCCACATTCCCATCAAGTGTCCCTCTACAGCAGATGCTGAGGACTTCAGAAATCGTAAAAACTGGTTTTCAATAAATGTACAAATGTGCACTCCCACTATGCAGTTCTCCAATATTGTTGCACGTTGGAAAGGTTCAACTCATGACTCAAAGATTTTCCACAACTCCTCTTTGTACGCTCAGTTTGAAGCAAGACAACACTCTGGAATCCTACTTGGTGACAATGGGTATCCACAAACTTCTTGTTCACCCCTTATCTCCATCCAGTCAGACCAGAGCAACAGCGCTACAACCAAGCTCATATGCTCACCAGAGGGCTAATAGAGCGCATGTTTGGTGTATGGAAGAATCGTTTCCAGTGTCTCCGAAACACACTACGGTTTGAACCTAGGAGGTGCTGCATTGTTATTATTGCAACAGCAGTGCTAATTTTCTTAAACAGCGTGGCTGCCCAGACCCTGATGTTGAAGATGACCGACAGGTCCCCATCACTGAGCTAGCCAATGACAGAAATGGACTAGCTTACAGAGATGCTTTTGCTTTGGAGCACTTCTTATAAATGTGTCTTGAGTGATACATTGACACAGACAGGTAAGAAATTTATTTAACTGAGGTTTGGTTCCGAAGAAAATTGACACTGCTGCTGCTTCATGTCTCTCTCTATCTCTATTTCATATTCAACTCAAGATAAAGAATTTTCATTTTAACTTCATGTTCTTCCTTTAAATATTGTAATTTATATTCGTGGAAGTTTCTCATGAATGGTCATCCTTTTCCACCTTGGCCTGCAGCCTGGATTAGAGACTGCTGGATGATGACTAATGCTACTGCTGGAGACTGGATGCTGCTGCTGCTGGATGCTCCTGCTGCATTCATTTGACCCTCTTGACTGAGCCCCCCAAGTCCTGGGTCAAGATCAGATCATCTTTGTATGACTTGCATTTATTTATGTTGGATGGGATCTCCATGCTAGGTGAGATGTGTTCTATCAAATGAGTCTTGGAAAGATTCCTCACCTGAACTGTCCAAATGGTCATCATCTAGAATACCTTCCAAGGGTTGCTGGCTTTAAATAATCCCAGCCAACAAGACCCCCAACTCCTCTGTGTCTGGTGGAACTGGGAGTCCCCCACCTGTCTTGAAACGCTCTTGATGCGCAGCAGCAGTTGTTTTTTTTAGGTTTATTTTTATGTTTTTCCACAGGCCCTTTACAAGATAATATACATGTTGAATTAGGAGTTCTATTTAATATTGTTTTTTTTTATTTCTTTTATGAAAACATTTATAACTGACTGATTTGTAAGATTGGGGCAACAATAAATCTTACCTGAGCTTGTTGGAGTGTCCGTTTGGTTACTTTTTCATTTGAGTTGAATTCATTCAACATGGAAATCCATGTTTTCTTCTTCTTGTTTTTTGTACCTAAATCATTTGTTTTCAGTTACAGGGTAGTTTGATACAATTTGTCTGAAAAGGGTCTTCTCAAATTCACTGCGTTTTCTTTTGCCTTTATCCATTTTTGGTTAAGCGTAGTGACTCCTGTTCCACACACTCCTTAATACTAATGAATTGCAAGTATTCCATAACAGGTTTTTATAGCAACCTTACCTTAGCCACATGTGCATGCCATTAATCTAATCGGGTTTCCAAAAGATGATTTCACTTGTCCTTGATTACCTTAATCTGAGACTCTGTAGTCTAGAACTAATTAATCTAAAATTAAGCAACATCTCAGAAAGTCAGTTGTTTAGTGTAGATTAATTTAAATAGAATTAGCCTAGTCCTGGTTTATTTTAAGCCCTCAATGGGAAACTGGGCCATAAACTTTTTTTTTTTTATTCGTATTTACATTTACAAATATTGTGTCATTTATACAAAGCTCCACAAGCTAGAGTCATGTGAAAAAGAAAAAACACCCACTTTCTTTCAATTCTATGGTTTTACTTATCAGGACAGAATAAAAATCATCTGGTCCTCACCAGGCTCTAAAATTATTTAAATCTTTCCTTATACATAAATGCACAACAGATTCCTCTGTGTCCTTATTTATTTAACAGAAATGAAGCCAAAATGGAGAAGTCATGTGTGAAAAACTAAGTACACCCCATGATTGAATAGCTTGTAGAACCACCATTAGCAGCAATAACTTGAAGTAATCATTTTCTGTATGACTTTATCAGTCTCCCATTTTGTTGTGGAGGAATTCTGGCCCACACTTCTTTACAGCGTTGCATCAATTCATTGAGGTTTGCGGGCATTTGTTTAAGGTCCCACCACAGCATTTCAGTTGCATTGAGGTCTGGACAATTCTTTTCTTTTTCAGCCATTCTGTTGTATATTTGCTGGTGTGCTTGGGATCATTGTCCTGTTGCATGATCCAATTTCAGCCAAGCTTTAGCTGTTGGACAAATGGCCTCACATTTGAGTACTTTGGTACACAGAGTAGTTCATGGTTGACTCAACAACTGCAAGGTGCCCAGGTCCTGTGCTGCAAAACAAGCCCAAATCATATATCTCCACTCCAAATCATATATCTCTTGGTTTTGTTTTTAAAGAGAATAGGCTTTCTCCTGGCAACCCTTCCAAATCAATCTTTTTCTTATTGCACAGTCATAAACTTTAACATGCTAACTGAGGCCTGTAGAATCTATGATGTAGCCCTTGGGTTTTTTCCACTGACCTTGGGGTGAATTTGCTGGGATGTCCTGTCCTGGGAAGACTGGCAAATGTCTTGAATATTTTCCTCACTGTAGAATGATGGTTCTCTAATTGGTAATGCCCTTCCTAGACTGATGGGCAGCAACAATTGCTTCTCTGAAATTGTTGCTGATGTCTTTCCTCCTTGGCATTATGTTAACACACCTGAATGCTCCAGACCAGCAAACTGTCAAAACCTCTGCTTTTATAGGGGTTGTCACTCTTGCTGATGATCATTTAATCAAGGACATTTGATTAACAACACCTGGCTGCTACTTACCCTCTTAATTCCTATGGAAGCAGTGTAATATGTCATGTTGTTGTTCACATGAAGTTGCATTTACCTATTTTAAGGCCTATTTTATGATTTTTTTAAATTATATCCTGATACATAAAACCTTAAAATTGAAAGAGGGTGTATTTTCTTTTTCATAAGACTGTGCCAATAGTGCCCCTCTTGTCAAGAATCTTCATTTTGCTGAAAGTGAGTGCGTTAGTAAGTTGCAAGTCTTTGCATTTAAGAACAACTTGAATAGAATTATTAACGTACTAGGCAGAAGTATAAAACTATTTTAATACAGAGTAACGTCTAAAACTGCAGTAGAACTCCTTAGTATAATCATCAACTATCCACTCAAAAAATAAAGTCTGATGTATTTTGTTCTAAAATAACATGATAAACCTCAACATGCGATTAGTCGCAAAACACATGTTGTCACCAATGTGACAACACATAATGAAAGAAAAAACAAAAATCACATTTGTACATCTCATTCACAACATTAAATAGTTCTTGTAGGTAGTGCTGGAATGTAATGCATGTCCTCTGCCATTGTTCCAAAGAACCTTTTCGGCACCTAATTTTTCATTCATGCTCTAGGTAAAAGTTAATGGCAAAACTTTCACAAGAGTCATCGTGAAAGGGTGTATTTGGTCTGCAAAAAAAAATAGGCTATTATGCATCAAAGTAACATCCACACCAATGCCAGGACCAAGCAGAACATTACCCAGAGCATCACACTGCCTCCACTATGACTTCTTCCCTGTGTCATAGTACCACTTCTTCCCTGGTAAGTGACAAGTATGCACCCAACCATCCAGAAGATGTAAGAAAATGTGATTCAACAGACCTGGCCACTTTTTCCATTCCTCCATGGTCCAGTTCTGACGCTCACATGCCCACTGTAGGTGCTTTTGGTGGTGGACAGGGGTCAGCATGGGTAATCTGACTGGTCTGTGAACTGTGACCTTGCTATTGTAGTCAGCATAAACTTTGTGCAACAGAACAGGCAGGAACAGGCAGGCTAACCCTCACCTCTCACAAGCATCTGTGAACTTTAGGCCCCATGACCTTCCTTGGACCACTTTTGGTAGGTACTAACAATTTCATATTGTTTTGTTTTGGAGATGCTCTGACCCTGTTGCCTAGCCATTAAAATTTGATCCTTGTGATAATTGCTCAGATCTTTAAACTTGCACATTTTCCTGCTAAAAAAAACATTAGCTTCAAGAACTGAATGTTTACTTGCTGCCTAATATATCCCAGGCCTTGACAGGTGCCATCATAACGAGAGTGTTTTTCAAAGCTATGGCTGATTGGTGTGTAGCCTGTCATGAATACAATAATAATGAGGTGAAGCAGAGGAACATGAAGCAGGTGTGTAACATACTTTTCAGTATTCAGGGTATTAAAACTGAATATGTATTATTAGAAATATTATTGTGCACTCTGAAAAAGACACTCCAGGATGAAACATGTCTGTGGTCCTTGGAAGAAATATTGTTGATATGTTACAGTCCACTCTAGCATTCAACCATTCTTGAAAGGAAATAAATTGCTGTGTCATTCTGATTTGAATGGCAGGAGCATTCATTTTAGGGAAGAAGCACTCAAAATGTCCTGAGGGACATGCAATCAATCTAACTACATTTATTGGTCTTGTGTAACCCAGGTTAGGAGAAGAAATAAAACAACACCCTGATATGAATAAATACATACCAGACTTTACAAATGACAACCTGTTGCTATAGGTTGATGCTATGAAAACTGATACATTAGTCTGAAAATCGACAGTGTTCAGAAAATAAAACTTTTTGTCATTTCATATAGTCTGTCTTCATTTTAATAGTCTATTCACTCTTCACACACACACATGCACAGTTTGCACACACACACACACACACACACACATCTGGTGTCCTGCCGGGAAATCTCAGTCTCAAAAGAGAGACCTGTTTTACCTTGGATGTTCTCTTGAAATCTTTTTGACTTCTTGAATGATTTGCTGCGCCTTTGGGGAAATTATGGCAAGCCGGTCACTCCTGGGAAAATTCACCAATTATTCTAGTTTTCAAAACGTGAATAGTGCCTCTCACAATGGCTTGGTAATGTCCTCAGACCTTAGAAATGAGTTTGTAACCCATTTTTATATATGTCTACATTTTTTTCTGTTTGTTTTGATCACTGCTTTTAAACAAATTGCCCCAATTAATTGTATTAATTGAAATTCATCTAATTGACTTTTTCCCTGTAGGATGTAAATGTAGGATGCCTTTGCCTTTTAAATAATGACAATAATTATTTTTAAAAGGTATGTTGTGTTTGATAAGCTTTTATTGTCCAAATATAACAATTTGTTTGAAGAAGGGAGCAAAATAATTTTTCACAGCACTGTATGATATGTGGAGGTCTTTTAAAGTTTTAAAAGGTTCTTAACATTTTCACATCTCACTACAAATATGGTTCTTTAAAGAATCATCCACTGAAAGACTAAGGAGCCAAAAGTGCATTCACAAGTTTAGCTGTTGAAGTCAGTAATTGTCCAAGCATGACGAACTGGCATGTAGCAGCATTAATGTGGCATTCATTTATGTCCTAGCTCAAAATCAGCTAAGGCATTAGCCTTTCAATTTTTGTGAGGACTGGACAAAACATGAACAAATTTCCGATGTTTATAATTACACTCCCAGCCAGAGGGATAAAGCTGCATGTTGTGGACATCCTGTTTATAAATGTCACCATGCTTTTGATGATTATTAGTATGTAGGCTCTTACAAGTATTTTGACACCAACAGTCAGAACAGGCAGGCAAAAAAGGACTAGTTTTTGCATATTATGCAAATTTCCTTAAAATCAAGTGGGTGGATCTTGGTGGTTCTTAATCAGTAATTTCATACAACAAAAATGCTGGCTTAAGGCCAAAAGCCGAAATATGGTGGTGTAGTGCCACGTCTGTGCCACTTTCTCCCCAATTTTACAAAGTGGTAGAGAACCTATATGTGGAGTTGGCATTCAACTTTCATAACAATTGGCAGATACTAAACTTGTCAAATACGGCAGTGCCTAAATGCCTACTGAAAGCTCATAGAAGCAGCATGCAAAATTTCTGCTCAGAAAGTGGATGCTCAGAAATATACACCAAACTTGACATGCTACCTCAAAATTAGCAAACATATTCGCATATCAAGTTTCAGGAGAATCAAACAAAGTTAAGAATGCTCCAAGTTGGAGGAATTCATTAGCATATGGTGGCCACATTGTTTATCAATGTCAGTATGTTTTTGACATTTATTGTTGCTCAGGCTCTTACGAATGTTTTGAACCTCAGTGATTGGACCCCTAAAAGTGTAGTAAGTAAATGTTTGTGAAAAAAGTGTAACTCTTTTTTGTGAAAAAAGAGTAAAATGTTGATTAGTTTCCTCACATAATACATGAATATAAGTAAAAGTAAGATGATTTGAAAATATCAAAGGATTTCAAATAAATCAGTTGGCACCCAAAATGACTGAACACTTTCAGGTGCTGTTTCTTTAAAAATAAACACCTTTATATTAATCAAAAGCCTGCTTTACACAGTAGGCAACTATTGATTGATTGTTCTGCAGGCCAGAGATTACGCACAAACTACAATATCTGAGCCTTTCGACCGCAAAATGTTCAACATTACTCATGCTGGGTTGTGGACTAAAGCCTACACTACATTAAGGGAAGATCACTAGCTCAATTTCACGGGTCAAAAGATCTATTTTCTTGAAAGGAGGTACAGAGAAGGGTCACGGGTGAAATGACTCCAGCAACTGCTCATTAGTGACTGGTAAGGGCTAGCGGACTGAACCTGCTCTCATTACCTCTCTCATGAGCAGGAAAATCTGAGCTTTTTGATTCTTATTTCAGAACAATGTTCCAAAATACACTGGTTTGTTGAAGAAATGTTCAGTCTGCAAACTTGGTTGACAATAAGAGGATTAGTGATGATCAACACAGTACTAATGACTGAACCAGTGTGATCAACTGGTATGAATCGAGGACTTGTCAGTGAAAAGCAATGCCTAAAAACAACACCTACATTTGCTCGCACACCAATGGTTTGATAGTCTGAATTAACCACTACTTGGATGGGATTAGTTTTACATGTGGTAGTGTAATATTTTCTGCCATTTCTTAGAGAATTTTGGTCCCGTCCAAATCCTGTATGTCTTTTAATCTCTCTAAAATTAAGTGCAGAAACAACTCTGGATTTATATTAATCCCACGTGAATTGGTAAATTTGCTCAAATCAAGCTGATGAATATTGTTCTCTGCCAACTCAGAACAATAAAAGGTAAAATAACAAGAAAAAAGTGTTTTACTGACTGTTGGCTGCCTCAGACTGATGACACAATGATTCACTTAAAACATCAGTGTAGGTGGTTAGAGTAAAGAAAATAATGGCTAAATTAAACATTTTTGACATTTACATCTTATCCAGAGCCACTTATAGTTTTAAGCACATTACAGATGTAGGTGAACGTAACTTTAGGAGTCTTGGGCAACGAGACCCAGGCAGGGAATCAAACCTCAGTATGCTGTGTGCAGTACTACCCACTGACGTGTATTTTGAAGAGACGGTAGTGTGAAAATCGAGTAGCCATTCCCATCTCAGTTGTTTAGACATTGATCAGAAGCATTAGTCATGTCCTGTGAAAAAAGTTCATGAACCCACCTCCCCATGGAAAATGAATTCTGGCCAATATACTTAAGACTAATAGTCTAAGCTATGGTCAGCAGCTGGTCAAAGTGGTTTGATTTTCATAACCTGACTTAATCTGAGTTAATATTAAATTCAGCGCTTGTGGTACAGGTAGATATCAGGGGAGGTATTGACTGTGACTTTAAACATGTAAATGCTTATACAGCCACAGTGGCTTGCATACAGGGCTTCTGTGACATTTTGCCTCTTTTTCTGTGGCAACATGCTTTTGATATCAAAAAAACAAAGGATAAAAGGGCTTAGACTTTTGTAGAGAGGAACTGATATCCTTTAAATATTTTGTCCAAAATAGGCAAGATTAGACATTTAATTAGTAGGAGAAACAAGAATCCAGATCCAATGCTGGAAAATTCACAGATGTATGAACGAGGTGGAAAGAGTTTGGGTAACTAAAAAGTGTATGCATGTAGACAATGAACGGGCTAATCTTTTCTGTCTTGCAAACGCCTCGGGTCGCTGGCTGCCCACTGCTTCACTTGGTGAACGGGTTAAATGGGTTAAATGCAGAGAAAGAATTTCACATTGTTCAGACTGGGTGCTGTGCTGTGCTGTGTTCACATGTGACTATAAGGAACCACTTTACTTTAATTAATAATTTAACCCCTTTCCTGGGTTGAAATGGGTGTGTTAAATGAGCAGGGCAGTAGGGCAGGGGGTTCCAGGGTTGGGAACGTATGGTCTAATATGGTGTAACTGCAGAAACTGCAGAAAAATAAGGAATCCAGATCCAATGCTGTAAAATTCACAGATGTATGAACGAGGTGGAAAGGGGTTGGGTAACTAAAAAGTTTTTCTTTCTTTTTTTTCTGCAGTTTTATATATATGTATGTATGTATGGATGGATGGATAGATAGATAATATGTATGCATATATGTAGATACTAATATGTTACTAATATATGTAGATCTAATATTTTTGGAATGAGTGAAATAGGGTAGTAGTAGCCTAGTGGGTAAAACACTTGCCTGTAAACCTGATAACCACGAAGTCGTAGGTTTGAAACCCTGTCCCTGTAACTAATGACTGTAAGTCGCTCTGGATAAGGGCGTCTGCCAAATGCCCTAAATGTAAATTAGGTAATGAGATAAAAATGTTCATAAATACAGGAACTGCTCTGTTCCTCTTGATAAACCATGGCGTTGATGTATGTTTGCGAGGTTTAATTTTTTAAAGATACATAGAAAAAGTCCAGATTTCAGCATGTAAAGGGATTGTTCCGGCCGCAGTCTGAGAGCCGAGTAAAATTCCCCGTTAATTCACTGTCACAGTGTTCGTTTTGGGTCCAGCCGGATTTACATGAGCTCTGGAGGTGTTAATTCAACACTGGGGATTTGGCTGTGACAGTATAACGAACGGCTTCCAGTTCAGCTGCGTGTGTGCGTGTGTGTGTGTGCGTGTGTATGTGTGTGCGTGAAAGCTCGTTACGCTCTACGCTATTGGCTCGCGCGTAATTCGCTGGGCTCGTGCTCCAGCCTCTCCAGTTCTCAGGTCTGCCTTCAACCACAGCATACCGAGCCCTCGTCTCTCATCTTTGGTCTCAGGTTTGGAGGAATGTCTTGGATTAAAAGTGTGCACGGGGGAAAAAAGACACAGATCAGTGAAGTTGTGTCTCTGGAGAAAGCGCCGTGGCCCGTGGTCTCCTCAGCTTCAGCTTCAGCCGTAGATGAAACGGTGGGAGAGAAGATGTGCGAGCTCCGGGGGCAAACGTGAAGCAGGCTGGAGAACCTGGAAAGTCCTTAAGGCAAGTGAGATATTCCTTTAGTTTTCCGGTAACATAATGTGGAAAGTGAGGATTTTAGTGCGTTTTTGTGGTGGTTCAGGCTGCAGAAGCTCTGGGACAAGTATCAGTTGGTGAAAGGAAAAGGCTGGAGATGGGTTTGCTGAAGTGGTTTGTCTGTGGAGAAGGAGTAGAGTAAGTTTGAGAGATCCTTAGAAGATCAGTTTTGAGTATCAGTCAGCAAATACAACTGCAAATTTCTTTGTAAAAGGGCGAATACTGTGTTATGTTTTCAAGTGTGTGACATGTAAACCTTTAAATGTTGGTCTGTGTTTTAAAATCTCAGAACAACACCAGATTTAAACCTATGTGTCTGTTTACACTAGGCATTGCTTTCCATAATTGTGTTATCTGTTGAGAGGCTGATTTGTGCAGTTACATGTACATACATACATGCTTTTGTCTGTGTCACTTTTGTCACTTCAGCTTCATTTAAACTATGGCATGAAGCCACTGCTGTCAGTGAACATCAGGCAGATGGATTTGTCTCAGGCTGGGCATCTGCCAAAGCTTGCTTCTCTTCCCTGGAGTTACAGTACCTGACCAGACTGTCCACTCATCACACTTTAATCTTGAAAACCAGCTGATCTAAAAGCAAAGTGAGACCTTGGACTTATATGCTGCTTAAAATTCATTCAACAGCAATACAATTTAAATAAGACATTCAAGTTAGAAATTAACAAATGACTTTGTTAATTTAAAGTGAACAAAATGGATGACAAATGTAAGCTCTGATGCTTTTTCATTGTCATTTCATTTTCATTTCATTGTTTTTCATTGTGTTCACAAAGCACAGTTTCGAAAGGGGGTGAAATGGTTTTCCAGGTGCTGTACTATTTTTTATCCTCGTTCTTCTGCTATGGCTTGTATTTTTGAGAACAGTTTGAACAAACTTGAGTCTTCTTTGTGATTTGACTCTTTAACCAACACTTTCTTGTTTAGAATAAAAGCCCTAACTCCAAACTATATAATTGTTATTGAAGTTATGCATTCAGTCAATCATGAATTCACTTTGCCTCAACAATAGGCTTGATTTCCTGCACAAGTGTGTCTCTTTCTAAACGTGGCGCACTCTCGAAACAAAAGAAAAGTTAGAACGTTGCCAGCCATGCAATCACAAGCAGACAATTTCCCTGATTCTATTCAAAAAACCTGCAGCTGTGTCACTGTGCAGAATTAACTGAATCATTTTCGGTGCATTTCAGGTACAATCAGAGGTCTTTTGTAAACTCAAATGGAAAATGTACATCTTCTGTAGACTGTGTAGTAAGGACTGTGCAGAGGAATGAGGATGATTTCCAAACAAGAGCACTTCTGCTTCAGTCACAGTCAGTGAGCTGTGCTGGGAGGAATGGCAGTTTTTGCTGCACTCTGCTGGCTTGTGTGAGTAAAAAAAAAATCTATTTTCTCGCAGCATCATTAGGAAGCCCACAGTGCTGTAGAGCCACACATTCCAGTGCTGAAGCAAGAGGGAGGGTTTGAGAGGAGGGATGAAGTAGTGTCTTCTTTGACATTAAGTGTTTTTTCTCCCTTGCTGGCACATGAGTCACAGGGAGTTTATTTACAGAGGGCCCACGCTGGGGCCTTGCGGCACACCAAAGCTGATGTATTATGTCATGCCTTCTGGAATTGTACTGAGATCTAAACACCATTAGCTGCATTCCAACGCTGCTTGAGGCTGATCCCAGAGATGGTATTCAGTGTAATTAATGCACACTAGTCATTAAAAAAGATTGCATCGCTGTATCACTCCTGTGAGAAATGCACAGATAGGTAAAAGTTAAGTACAAAGGGAGCATTGTCAGGGGAATTTTATTTTGGCAGTGTGCTATGGATTCAGTTGATTTCAAATGCTTAGATGTAGTTGTGCTGTCTTGGCATATTCACTTCTACTAGTTGTTAAGTTCACTGTAGAGCTTATTCACTGTTCACAGGAAAAGAATTACTTTTTTTTTTCTTGGCCAGTGCAATCAAAAGGTATTTGAGGTGTTTTGATATAACTCAGTATCAAAATGTGTTCTAAGTACAACGTGATATTGCAGTATTTGACGATCCTTAGTAGTGGAGCTCTGTTCTAAAAGAATGTCTTTCAAACCAGAAACTACATTTCCAGAAAGAACAATTACTTTTTGATGTTTGTTTTATGCATTTCAATTTAGAAATAGAAGAAAAATTGAAATATTGATATATTACAATATTTTTAATTAGATATTATATCAGTGCAGTGGTGCCAAATATCAATATTTATTTAATATTTTTGTATAATCAAAAAAATGTAATTAATATGTGTGTCATTTAGTACACACATCTGTTCTGAAGTCCATAAGCTAGCACAAGACCTTGTTCTTCTGGAAATTGGAAAGGAATTAAATTGTTAGATTCAAGTGAGATTAATTGATTTATGTGTTATTTTTCTTGTTGTACATTTTTATAATGTATGGTCGAAATAAGTCACAGTCGTAAAATGTAAAGAACCTCAATAATGTTGTATTGTGGACCAAATATTGTGATAGTATTGTATTGTTGCATCTGTGACGGTTCCAATGCCCATCCCATCCCAGTCTGAAGCGTCACCATATATTAAAGTTAACTTAAAAGCAACATTTTTCATCAGTCCACAATCACTTTGAATTATCTTCTGCTTTGTACCACTTTTTATTGTGATGGATGTAATGCTCGTCATCTGTCAATACCAATACGAGCTGAGAAAAAAATCACTCTGTGACACAAATACCGATATACCATTATAGACTCTGTGTCACCCAGCACTAACTGGGGCCAACCAGCACACTGTGTTTTTACCTTTTCTCCATCATCTACTTTAGTGGTCCCCAATCCAGACCTGTGTTTACACACCCTGTTCAACTTAAGAACAGCTGGGTAATTAAGATAAGATAAGATAAGAAAATTTAGCGTGTCTTGATAAATAAATAATTACTCTATCTATACAAGTACTATAAACTAAGTCACTAACTATATAAGCTAAAATAAATAAGAGAAAAACAGAAAAAAGAAGAAGAAAAGCAAAGTAAATGCGCAGAGCACGCCAGACTGTCTAGTTGGATCAGGGGTGATGGAAGTAGGGAAAAAACTAATATATGCTGGGCATGGCGTACTCTAGGACCAGTTTTGAAATCGCTAATCTGCTTTGTTTCTTCTTCTTCTGGCTCGAGTGTCTATGGTAGTTGTTTCACCAAGGTGTTTCACGGCTGCACCTTGAGCAACTCTAGCATCAGCATTTGGTCAAAGTTTACACATGCAACTTTTGAACCATATTCTTGATTTTCAAAAACGAGGTACCTTTGATTTTTTTGGATCAAGCCCAAGAGTTTTAGGACCCCAGGGTCAATTTCTGCCATGCTGAAAAAGCTTTCACAGGCCACAAATTAGGTCTAAATCAGGGGTGAAGCTATCAAACAGGAAGTTGATCAGATGGATTTTCATTTTTGAAACGGTTCTTCTGTCAACTCCGTTTGAACTCTGCTGCCAAACAGAAGGTGAGGGCCTTTCTGTTACACCTGATCTTTGGTTAATTGAAATAAAACTTGCAATCAGTGCTTACAGACTTTTAACATGATTGTATCAAATCACCATAGCAACTCTGCCCTGCTCTATTGCTTGGCCCCAACATATATTTTTTTAACGCTGTAGTTGATTTTCAACACAGAGCATTTGCTGCAGTGTGTGATCAGTCTTGGTTGAACGGAGAAACAATTGTAATAGATGTCTGTGGATCAAGTGCAGTCAAGCCAGCGTGGATAAAAGATTCAGTGTGTTACTCCACTTTTCCCCCTCAGTGTGAGATCTGCCTTATTTATGATTAAAAAGTGGATAGGAGCACTGATGCATTTAGTGAGAATCCCACCAACAGCAGAAACTGCCAGCAATTCTATTAATACAGACTTTGGTGAAAAATTGATGGGTTCTGAGACAGAGGTAGAGCCAAGGTCATCCTGGCAGGCGGTGCTTAAAATTTAGTGGTTGGTTCCATCAAAAAGAGACCCTTTATGTTTTAGAAAATCATGTAAGGTGTATACTCATGAGAGTACAGACTCAGTTTTTTACATTTACTTTTATTTTCCAAACAAAGCAAATGTCAAAGTTGGTGGATTCCAGAGTGTTGTCTGAATGCGGGTTGTTTTCTATAACACCGTTTTGCTGTGGGAAGTATTTCACTGAGGAATTCAGTCCAAATTTTAATCTGCTATCTATCAGTCCACAGCATTAGGCTTATGCTAGGGAATATGTGGTATGTCATGTTTGGTGAGTCGCAGCCACAGGCTCTGATGTACATATCTCCGAACTAATGGTTGCACAGAGAAAGCAAATCAACAAAGGACCGTTTGCAAGCGTACGCCTTGACAGTAATGAAAAACATGGATACAGACGCCTGCTACAGTGCCCTCAAAACACACATGCCACAATTATTGGCACCCCTGCATATAATGTTTGTACAGCCTCCCTTTGGTAATAAAGCCTCTTCTGCTATAACATTTTGTAAGGTTGGATAATACAGAGCAGGGCATCTGAGACCCTTCGTCTTTACAGAATCTCTCCAGATCAACCAGGGTCCTAAGCCCTCTCTTTTACACTCTTCAGCTCACGCCATGGCGGAAGGTTAATTCTCTAGTCAGGAAACCATTTTTGTGTTGATTTGGACATATGCTTCAGATCATTGTCCTGTTAAAATATGCAATAACTCAGTTTCAGTTTCCTGACAGAGGCAGCTAGAGTTTATTTAAAATGTCATAGTATTTCATGGAGTCCATGATGCCATGTACCCTAACAAGGTTTCCAGGGCATTTGAGGAAAAACCTATATTTTACAGCTGGGATGGGGTTATTTTCGTTATAGCCGTCCTTCTTTTTACACCAAACCCACCTTGGGTGTTTATTGCCAGAAAGCTCCATTTTTATTTCATCAGATCATACCACACAGTTCAAGTCAAAATAGTAGTGTTTTGCTCTAGGCGCTTGTATGTATGGGGTTTTGCTAACAGAAAAGGATTTTCTTCTGGCATTCCTTCCAAATAATTTGTTGGCATGGAGGTGGCATCTGATGGTCCAGTTGCAGACCAGTCAGAGTGCCCATGCTAATCCCTGTCCACCACCGAAAGCACCTCCAGTAAGCACGTGAGCACCAGAATTGGACCATGAAGCAATGAAGAAGGTGGCTTGGTCTGATGAATCGTGTTTTCAGGAACAGTTTGAGGAACATGACAAGGAGTTCAAAATGTTGAATTTGCCTTTAAACTCCCTACATCTTAAATCGATCAAGCATCTGTGGGATGTGCTGGACAAACTAGACCGATCCATGGAGGCCCCACCTTGCAGCTTACACGGCTTAAAGGTCTGCTGCTAACGTCTTGGTGCCAGCAGCACACTTTCATAGGCCTGGACAGGTCAGAGCCATTTTAGCAGCATTAGGGAGACCTATGCAATATCTGGCAGTTGATTTCAATGTAATGGCTGATTTCTCTGTATAGATGATCAAGGTAAAAGCTTTGGCATAGATCCTACAAGGAGACCACTCCCAGCAGAACAGAAATGTTTTATCTTAGGATAATTTGATCATTCAGAATAGTGAATCTGCCTTCTAAAGCAGGGGTCATAAATCTTAAACACAAAGGGTTGGTGTGTCTGTAGGATTTCTTTCTACATAAGCACACAGCTGATTCGACTTGTTTCATCATTTGGTTTCAGTTTTTAAATTGTGTGTTGTGTATGTGCGACTGCTTTGTTTGGAATGAAAACTTGCCGCTGCACTGGCTCTTTGTTCACATGATTGTCGACCCCTCGTCTGACCATATCACAGATCAGTGTCTGTGTTTGTTACACTGAACTATCTGTTGGTCATTAGTCTTTGTAATGAGATGTTTATGCACTGTAGCTGTGTTTGGGGCTGCACATCCACAGACCAGTCAGAGTGTGTATATGTATGCGTGTGTATAGTTTTTTGTAGTCTGGTAAAGTTCTCAAGTGGTGTGTAAATATTGTGTTTTTAAGGTTTTAAAGTTATTTGCTTTGACCATGTGTAAAGACACTGATTATTCCTAGTTCCTGAGTACAAAGCCCTTATGATGATAAATTCCCATCATGATCGCAAATTAGTTTAATCAAAAAATGCATCAAATCTTTAATCTTGGAAATGTGCCTGGGAAACATGCTGCAATACTGTAAGTGCTTGCGTCTCCTGATGCTCTGTCTGTAATTTGCTTTATTTCAAAGTTCACTGCAAAGGATTTTGCAGAAGTTTCTGATCTTTCCTCAAGGTTACTTTGTAGAAAAAAATATAACTAGGAACGTTTTTTATTAGTGTGATTGCAGTCACCTTCGTGATGTATGGGAGAGAGAGCCGTGGGGTGAGTCCCCTTTTGAGTCTATATGGGAGAGATAGTGTCATTAGCATTGTGACATCACACCTGTGGTGACCACAACACGGAAACACAAACCGGAGAAAAAACATGGAGCAAGACGCACAGCAGACTCATAATCAGACTTCAAGACACTAAAGCCAAGGTCAGCTATAAAACAAAAGACGTGTGTTACTGTTTGTTGTGGTTTAATTAAAACCAATCAGCCTGTGAACGCGCCTGTGTGCGTTTTCAACTATCCTCAACCATAAATGACTTGGTAAGAAGCTGTGCATTAATGCCCCTGGTGGTGCAGTGGTAAGGTGTCAGCCTCTGAATCAGAAATTTGCTGGTTTGAATCCACAGTACAGTGGATTTTCTTTTTTTAACACAAATTGTTTTTGTCTATAAAACCAATGTTTGAGTGTCTCCCAGCACTGGTTTTATAGCAACCACGCAATCACACTTCGCATTTTTCTGCTGTTTTGGGCTTGCTAACCCTCTCTGTCTTGTCTTTTGATTTTAGGCCGGGAAGGTTCAAGACTGGAGAAAGGTGCCATTCTGTTTACCTGTGATTGAATGTGAGCGTTCACTGACCTATGACAGTTAAAATGGGGTTTCCATGGAAACTGCTGGTGCTGCAGTCATTCATGGGATGCTTTGCAGGTAAGCATCTTAACCTCATCTGCAAGCATTCTAGTGCATTGACTCCCAAGTATTTGTCATTGTCTTTAACTATCATGGGCAAATTCCATTCATTAATTGACTCTCCATCTAGCAGCCATCTCAAAGAGAGTTTTTAATGCAAAAACACATACTGGACAATACATTATTCCCATAGGATTTAAGAAAGAATGGACTGGAACATAGTGACCTTTCAGTTATTCTGCACACTTGAAATTCTAAAGACGTGTTAAATTCACATTGCGTACTAGCTGGTTCACCCTTTTCATGATTTAGTTTAAGTCATGATTTAGCTTGGAAAGAAACTTAACCATTTTAAACTTCAGATTTATTTTAATACTCATAGGTATAGTGGAAGATGTATTAACAAACTAGACATTACAAGATGAACTATTCACAGGATAAGGATAAAAAATTGGAGAGAGATTATTCCAAACAAAAGTAATCTATTTAAAAAGATTGTTGATGCGCATTATTACCAGTGAGGAGAAATACACCCAGGAAGTAAAGGAAGAGTGACAAGGAATCCAGCAGCCAGGCATGTCCGCCAAGAGTCCCAAAATACTAAATCGGCAATGATAAAATAGTCAGAGTGCACTACAGCTTATTTGTATGGAAGAACTACACAGTAGCAATAGAACAACGGTAAAAAGATTTTTTTTAAAAACCTGGAGAATTCGCGCCAGTGTTCACTCAACAGGAAGTCGTCCCTTGTATCATCCTATGTATCAAATTCCTATGTATCAATCATACAGAGTGCTGTTAAAGCTCCTATTTTGAAATAAATGCATAGCTATGGATCAGTGTAGCTTGTGCAATCAGTAACTCACTCAGGGCATTCCGAGAGAAATATGGAAGAATCAAGAACTTACCTTACTGCTTATGTTTATAGTGTACTTCCTCCAGCCATCAAGCTAAGAACTGTGAAGTGGAAATCAACTGTGCAGAATGAGTCAATGAGTCTCACATCACAGCTCTCCATGCTGGACCTGCACCATGTACAATACACACAGTCTCAGCGCCTATCACTGATTATGGTGGAGAGCGAGAGTCACCTTCACCTGTTGCTACCCATGTGTGTATGCAGGTTTGTGGAAATAGGATTGGTGGACACTCATGTGCTAAGATCTGCCTTGTGTATGTCTACTCAAAAGGTCACCATGACAGAAGACTCAGAGCTTGCACAATTTTAGATTACCAAAGCAATAAGTCTCTGGCCAAATCTTCCTTTTTAGAAATCTTTGACAAATATTCCCCATATACTGTGCAGGAGTGACAGAGGTGACTATTGTGGAATCTGATGATGACTGTTTTACTGTGCTGTTGCCCCCATTTATTGGATGTAACATGTTCCCTGACAATTCCGGCCCCTGAAGCTTCTTACTACCACCCTCACCTCACGTACTTTGCTGTAGAGCTCACAGCACTCGACTCCCAGGCAGCTTCGGAGAAAGGTTAGTGAAGATAAGGTGCTCCAAATGCTACATTCGCAGGGTATCTCTGGGGTGGGTTACAGTTGGTGAAATTTGTCTTGGGGGGCTCTCAATTCACATGTAAGTGTTCTAAAGACAAACATCTTGAACAATAGGTGACCAAATTACGTCTTCCCATGCCAAAATATCCAGGTAAAGAAAATCTTCAGCTACCAAGGGCATTACAAGATTAACTCTTTCATGGATACCCCCGCACCTGCTGTGGCAATCTGTGGGCTCATAAGGACATCCCAAAATCAAGAGGATGATGACTGCAGGACACTTTTTGGAATGACATTCATATGTTGATTATTGTCTCATCTCATTACCATTCTATAATGAAACTCTCTCTGTCTTCAAGAGGACTCAGGAAATGCAGGATTGCTTCTAGTCCCCTCAATGTAAGAAGGACCTTGCAAAGAGCCTGAAGGACCTTGACCTTGGAGCAGACTTCCCACCCATGCAATGAAGTCTAGGAATTAACTAGGACATGGCCACAGACCTTTCAGATGGAGAATGAAGATGCTTTTTACTAGCAGAGTAGTGTCAGCCATAAACGGTCCGTATGACCAGCTTAGTTTTGCAGCTCTTTTGTCAGCATTTGAGGCAGGGCCTCACTAAGGCCAAGGTCAGTTTCCACAACAGCTTTTATGCCCAGCAAATGGCTAAAAAGGCCAGAATTCTTGTTGAAGGCAACTATGTATGAGGCAGGAAATGAGATCTGCAGTTCAGTGACATCTTGTGCCACCCAGGTTGCAAAGTCTGCTTGTAAGATATTACTTGTAAGATATCAAGGATGGTCCACATAGCTCTTTCAACTGAGAAAACGGCAAGTGCAGTTGTCAGGGCTGGCACATATGCAAACGTTTCAGCCCACGTTGTTAAGGCTAAGAGTGTCCCCATTTAAAGCCTTCAAAACAAGGCCTTTGCCTTAAGTCAGGCAGGGAAAAAGACTACAAAACAGATTCCACTGTATAGGTTGTCTTCTTATCTAGATGATGGGTTGACTCAGGGTTAGAGATTGTTGGTCACAAGCTTATCTTGAAAGAAACCCACTCATTATTCCTCGCTGTCACATTACATTTCATTACATTACATTCATTTGGCAGACGCTTTTATCCAAAGCGGCTTACAGTTTGAGGAAACACTCAAGTTTCAGGACAGAGTGGGACCCAGAGAAGAGTGCTAAAATCTTTAAAAGTGCTAAAATCTTTATGTAGAAAGTAGTGCCTGAAGATAGATAGAGCATTAGGAGAGGAGATTCTCAGGAGAGGAGTCTTCAGGAGGTTTTTGAAGATAGAGAGGGATTCTGCTGCTGTGGTCGCCTTTGGCAGCTCATTCCACCAGCGGGGAACCAGAATGAGACCAGTCTGGGCTGGGTTTGCCTTGTGTGTTGGTTTGGCAGAGCCAGACGATGTTCCTTGGAGGAGTGGAGGGAGCGAGTAGGAATGTAAGCTTGAATGTTAGGATTAAAGTAGCTGGGTGCAGACCCAGATGTCACTATGCAGGCAAGAGTTAGTGACTTGATTTGATCAGGAAGTTCCATCCTGAAAATACTTGATTGGTGTGACAAGATGTACACTTGATTCCATGTTTATTGGCAGCCAGCAGGCAGGGATAGTTGGCAATGGTTGTTATCTCTGCTTTCTTGGCAGATATAACAGCCATTGCCAACCCATGACCCCTCATCCTGGCCCAAGCTATCCTCTCATCCTTACACTATTCACCCTTCTTATGCAGAATGTTACACAGAATGTTGAAGTTCCATATCTCCTGCCAGTTTCTTCAAAAGTGAACTGTACAATTGCCAGTGGAGGCAGGGTCTAAATCTCTTCAGTGTTATCTGCCATTCAGAAAGACCTAATATGCAAGAAGGGGACTTTGTCCTTCAGTAGCACAGTCATACCAGGCGGAGGAACTGGCCACTGGGTTTGGTGGTCAAAACCTTCTCCCGTGATAATAGGAAGATGAGGAAACAGAAGTCAAGGTTATCTCTGGAGGCACATGCAAGACTTTTTTGTGACCCATAATGGACACAGTACTCCTCTTGCCAAACACCAAAATTAATGGAAACAAAATGTAAATGTAATGTAATCTTAGAGATGTCAGTTGAGGAGTGTGTTGACAGAGATAAGTTCTCACCAAGAGGTGTTGCTGATGTTTTTTTGTGTTCATGTGTAGCAACAGTCAGTAGGAATGACTTATATATGAACAAAATATTAGTATTGTAATTACACTGCTACATATTGGTATTATAGTTTATCAATATAAGTAAGCTCGTTTTCAAATCAGATTTTGTGATGTCACAAATCCAATACATTTACATATATCTCCTTATTCAACCTACATAAGTTTAGCCCTGCCCATTTATGCCAAAGTGTTTTTCAGCCTTGTGCAACCTTTTAAATGATTTGCAATACAGAACAGCCAATCAAAATAGAAAATTCTAATGTGAAAATAAATTATGAATTTTATTTTTGGTACATTAACCCAAGTAAATGTCATAGAAAAAAATTTAATAGTAGTCCACATCTGTTCTTCAAACCTGAAAAGCTAGACTTAAATCAACATCTGCTATTTAACCAAGTTACTGCCAGCTAAGTTACACTTCTTAACAAATCCTGTCAAAAGAAACAAAAGTCCACATTCTTTTTTTTATCACAGTTGATGAAGTACCCTGCTTTGAACTGGTCTCACCATGGATTACATATCTCATTCTCTATAATGCATGCCCTGTGGATTGGAGTCAGCAGAGTGTGGATTGGTATGGATACAGCATAGTGTCATGCGTGGCCTCTCTGCAGACCCTGAACTCCCTAAGAGAGTTCATCTGCAGTGATGCAGCCCTTCCAAAAGCAGAACTGGGCTGTGCACAGACAGTCCAGCTGATTAAGGTCCAGCGAGCACAAAAGAGAGTGGACGTGACTAGAAAGGACGGGCTATGTGAGACACAGGAGCTTGATAAGTAAAGGTCACCTCTAGATGAGAAATATGAACCTGGAGTGATCATAAGATTCAGTCTTCCTTCACTCCTGTTCATTTTTGATACCTACAAGGTTGATATCTAATAGTACTGGCCTCTTTTAGGAAGTGTTAGTACTTTCAGCTTTTTTGGATTTTGTGATACATAAATTTTGCTGTAAATATAATTTTATAAACCTTCCGTATGTTTAGGGTAAAATGGAGAGGCCTTGACTTTAAACATTGTAGTCCTAAGAAACCTTTTTGCATTCGGAGACTTGCAAATTGGGGATTGAAATGAAAGGTTTCTATAAATGAATAACCAAAAGAGCTTGCATCAGCAGTGGCCTCAAATACCAGTTTACTAATGAAAATCTGTGCATGTACCCTTGATAATGATAATTAGAAAATATTATATTAACCCTCTAGATGCCATTTCAACAAAAACTTGACCACAGAATCAAACATGGAAAGACTACATTATTATGACTAATTTGTTGGATCCACAATGCTAGTTATGGAACAGGGGCGTTAAAGCATTTTTTAAAGTTTTTTTTGGCACTAAGGATACTTAGTGATGAAGCATTTCAAGTGCTTTGTTCCATTCTTTCTGCAAACAGTACAGGGTGTTTGTCCTATTCGTTGTGCAATGATGCAGGGTTGTTGTTGTCACATTTTGACGTTTCAAAATTCTCCACACATTCTCTGCTGGGGACAGGTCAGGACTGCAGGCAGGCCAGTCCAGTACTGTACTCTCTTCTTCCACAGCCATGCCTTTATAATGTGTGCAGAATGTTTGCCTTGTTGAAAAATGCATGGGCGTCCCTGGAAAAGATGTCATCTTCCAAAGCAGCATATGTTGCTCTAAATTCTCAATGTTTCTGAATTTATGCTGTCATCACAGAAGTAGAAATTACCTTTGCCAAGGGCACTTACACAACCCCATACCATGACAGACTCTGGCATGTCCCTTGGCGTTAGCGCCCTCTGAAGTAGGGTAGGCACAAAGTACTTTTTGGGCAATATCTTTGACAACCATTTAGACAAAAATAACACTTTGTATGGCAGGTTGTCCTCTAGGAGGCATATGATCCCAGCTCATTACAATTAATTTAGCACCACCTAGTGAATAACATCAAAGCAAAACTCTAGCTAAAGCTAAAATTTGAAATGTTTTGGTATTTTTACATTCGGCTGCATTTGCTCCTAAAGTTCCGTTTGGCTCTTTCAACAAAATGGCCACCAACAACCATTAAAAATTCAGCAGCCAATACGTGCCTGTGCTAATAACTTATGATGTAAAGGTTCAGACATCACAAAAATTCACATCCTGCATCTCTACCACATTCTTTGAATGCATACCAGATTTCATTTTATCCTGCAACTCACACATTTCAGTATCTCGAGAACTGCTTAAATAAAATTTTTTAAATCTGGTATGTTTACGTTTATGTTTACACTTGGCTTACATCTCCTACAGCTCCTCAACAAAATGGCTGCCAATAGGCAATCAAAATTCAGCAGCCAATATATGCCTGCATGAATGGCTAATCTTAATGACATTTTGTAGGCGCATTCATCATGGCATGAAGCAGTTTAATCATTCAACCTCTTGCAACTTGAGCCAGCTTGCACATTCTCCTTAGACCCTGCTGACTTCTGTTTGAACTTCTGAACTTCTGTGGTGGATGTATTATGTAGATGCTGTGCATCTGTTTGTGGAACTCTGTGTTAGCTTTATGCCAGATATAACAAGACCCCTGTCTACTACAGCGTTCCACTTTTGACTCTACAGTCCACAGGAAATGATTTCCAAGTAAATTCCAAATATGAGACACTTTTATGCTGGCAGAGGGTAACTACCGTAGATATCATTTTTGCCCAGCCTTTTTGTAGTTATGTCATCTTTGATGAGATGAGCATCACCTGCAGTTTCTTAGGTATTTGTCTGGTTTCTATTGTGACTTCCTTATTACTGAATCATCATATTGATTATTCCTTATTTTTGAATCTTCTTATTTATTCTCATTGTTTAGATTCCTAATTTAAAACTACAGCTAATTTAAAAAATACTCTACTGCCTGCTGTTCCTGTAGTAGATAACATTCCCCACACTAAATTTCCTCCTGGGAGTCAGTATTGCAATGTAACAGTGTTTAATTCAGCAGTAATATTGTACATTAATGTGTGTTGAACGGTCTGATAGCGTTGTGGTAAAAGCTGTCACTGAGTCATGTAGTGCATGTACGGAGAGTCCTGAGCCTGTTACCAGAGCGTCAGTGCAGGGAAAAGTGTCAGTGCAGGGTAACTCGTACTTCATGATGTGCTTTGTTTTTCTGAGGCAGCATGTGGTGTGAAAGTCCTGTGCCAATGATCTGAGCAATTTTTACTTCCCTTTGCCAAGCCTTCTTCTCCTGAGTGGAGCAGATGCTGTACCAGGATGTAACACACCCTGTGAGGATGGACTTCACAGCACACCTGTAGAGGAATGTGGTAGACAGGCTTTCCTCAGATGCCAGAGGAAGTGAAGGCGTTGGTGAGCCTTTTAATGGTAGCTGCCATGTGTTCTGTACACTTGAGGTTAGAACTGAGGGTGATGGACTATTTTGGTGGTTATACAGTCATTCACACAGTTCTTAATGAAGTTTGTGATTACTGCATACTCACCCAGGTCTGAGGATGAATTTCTGGACATGTCGTAGTCCACAGAGTCATCCTGTAGTTGTTCTTCTGCCTCTGGTGTCCAGCACTGTACGAACTGCTTGCTGTTGGTAAACAGGTAGCAGCAGCACAGAGGCGTGGTCCGGCAATTTGAAGAGGCCGGTATGCTTCTTTATGTGGAGCAGAGATTGGGCGTGTTAGCACCCCTAGTGCGGCAGGAGACATGCTGTTGTTATTTAGAGTAAACATTTGTAAAGTTGGCTTGACTAAAATCACCTGAAGAATTGAACAGATCTCTTATGTGGTGATGCGGCACAGTTCACTTAGAGCGCCGTGCGCGTTCCCATGCAGCAGAATGTAAACCACGGCCATGAACACGCCAGAAATCAGGTAGAGTGGTCAGCACTTGATCAATAAATAGTCAAGGTCCGGACTGCAGTTCTGTGAAATTCCTTCCACCTCTGTACACCATGAGTTGTTAATGAGAAAGTATACCTCACCTGCTCTCTTCTTCCCCAATGATTCTGTCTGATCAGCGCGGCGGACTGAAAACCCTTTCGGATGGACTGCCTGGTCGAGCGTGCTGGTGGTGGTGAACCACGACTCTGTGAAGCAGAACACACAGCAGCTCCTCAGCTCTCTTTGGAATTTAAGTCTCCCTCTCAGATCATACAGTTTGTTGCCCAAAGACTGAAAAATGGGCAGGAACATGCTGGGTATCACAGGTCATAGCCCGAGGTGTTTCATTCTCACCTGGATGCTGGCGCTGTTTTCCTGGAGCTCTCACATGAGTTGTGACGGCCATGTTGTTCGCGGGAGAACAAAGATAGCAGGTCTGGGTCTAAAATACTAACAGTTGAATCTTGCTGAACTGTTTTGCCTATTTTTAGGAGTGTTTGTCGATCGTAGGTAATTAGGGAGTAAACTGGTTGGAAGATTAATAAGACAAACAAGAAAATATCTAAAAAACTAACAAGCCTGCGAAGAGTGGCTTTTCACACGTTGCCACGCATCAGCGCCACATTGATGTTTTGAAATTCATGGCTCAAACAGCTTAATTTGCTCTGAATTTTCCAAATGTTAGCCACGGCCATGTGAAAAAGAAAGTACACTCTTTCTTTCAATTCTATGGTTTTACTTTTCAGGACATTGTAAAAATCGTCTGGTTCTCACCAGGCTCTAAAATTATTTAAATCTTACCATAGGCGTAAAACAGCACACAACAAATTCTGCTGTCTCATTATGTATTTAACAAAAATGAAACCAAAATGGAGAAGCCGTGTGTGAAAAACTAAACAAACCCCATGATCCAGTAGCTTGTAGAACCACCTTTAGCAGCAATAACTTGAAGTAATCATTTTTTGTATGACTTCATCAGTCTTTCACTTTGTCATGGAGGAATTTCAGTTCACTCCTCTTTACAGCGTTGCATCAATTCATTGAGGACATTTGTATATGCACAGCTCTTTTAAGACACTGTCACAGCATTTCAGTCAGGTTGAGGTCTGGACCTTGGCTGAGCCATTGCGAAGCCTTGGTTGTTTTCTTTTTCAGCCATTCTGTTATAGGTTTGCCGGTGTGCTTGGGATCATTGTCCTGTTGTTTGACCCAATTTCAACCAACCTTTAGCCTTACATTTGACTCTAGAGTACTTTTACAGAGGAGTTCAGGATCGACTCAGTGACTACAAGGCGCCCGGGTTCTGTGGCTGCAAAACAAGCCCAAATCATCACCACCATGCTTTACAGTTGAGGTGCTTGTGCTGATATGCTATGTTTGGTTTTCGTCAAATGTGGCGCTGTGCATTATGGCCATTGTTGTTTGTTGAGATGCAACTTTGTAAGCCATGCTGCCATATTGTTTTTAGAGAGGAGAGGCTTTCTCCTGGCAACCCTTCCAAACAAGCCATACTTGTTTAGTCTTTTTCTAATTGTAATCTTCTAAATGAACTTTAACATCTAACAGAGGCCTGTAGAGTCTGTGGTATAGCTCTTGTTTTTTTTTTAATTTATGAGCATTGCACAGTCTTACCTTGGGGTGAATTTGCTGGGATGTCCACTCCTGGGATGACTGGCAACTGTCTTGAATGTTTTTCACTTGTAGATTGATTGAATTCAGTTTGTCTGGAAATGGCCTTATAACCCTTCCCAGATTGATGGGCAACAACAATTGCTTTCCTCCTTGGCATTGTGTTAACACACACCTGAATGCCAAATCTTCTGCCAAATCTTCTGCCTTGCTGATAATCAGTTAATCAATGGCATTTGATTAGCAGCACCTGCTATTAATGACACTGTTATTAATAAAGTGTCATGTGGTGTTGATCGTTGTATTTACCTCATTTTAAGACCTGATAAGGACCAGATAATGATACATAAACCCATATAATTAAAAGAGGGTGTACTTTCTTTTTCACATGACTGTATTTTATTTTAAATATGTCTATGTGAGAGTTAAACTCAGCCTTAAAGGTCAGCTTTATACTCATACCAGCTTTAGGGGTCTCTACTGTTTGTGCATTTGTTTGCTTACCTTCATGCAAACTTAAGTTTACTTGAATTGCTCTCTGCAAGTTGACATAACTGTATAGAACTTGTTGTTTCAACTTAGCAATGCAAGTTCAAACTATATTGAACTTATTTAGATGAATTCAGTTCATATGTTCCAGTTAGTGGTTTCAACTTATTTATTTTAGTTAAAGTAAAACCCTTATAGTCATGCGTGAACACGCCACAGCATACAGTGTGAACAGTGTGAACTTCTTACTCTGCATTTAACCCATTCACCAAGTGAAGCAGGGGGCTGCCACCATCGAGGGGCGCCAGGGAGCAGTGTGTGGGGACGGTACCTTGCTCAAGGGAACCTCAGTGATGACACTAGTAGTGTTAGGATTTGAACCCACAACCTTCTGGTCACAGGGGCAACTCCCTAACCACTAGGCCACCAGCTGCCCCTATGAACTGCAGTTACAAAGCACTGTATTGAGACGAAAATCTCACTTTTATTTTCTGGCATGAAGTTGCATGCAACAACTTTTTTACAAAAAAAGCTACTGAGAACATAAACGCTTTTGAAGCATTTGAATCCTCAAGACCTTCTCATTATAAAGGTAGACGGAGTGAGTGTAATGAAGTGCTGAAGGGGATCTGGGTGTGTAGATTTCATCGTGTTTTTAGAGTACTTTCCATCTTAGGTAACATATCTATTAAAATATGTGCGCACAACTGCAGTTTTGCACTACAGAAAATATAATTTTGATCTTACATTGCACATCCTGATGACGTTTGATGGATCTTTGGATGTGTAGTGTGGCAGACCACGCAAAGCAGCTGTCCTTCTCCTCTCGTGTGTGCCCTACAAGACAAGAAAATATGCCATAAAATAAAAATGTCAATGCAAACATAGTAAATAGTGTCACATTTTACCTTCATCAGCTCTTCCACCTGAATCTTTTGCAAGGCAGTCCAAAATGTCTTTGAAAGCTTGCTTCTTGTGCCTTCTCTGCGGGGATATCAGAAAGGTTCCTTAATACAGCGAGATTTGTTTTTTCCCCATTTGATTCATAAATCTCCTGAATCTGAATCAAATGGATTGGAGGCTGCATGAACTGCCCCCACCAGCCCCCTTCTCACCTCACACAACCCCATCTGTGCCTAGGTATTCATGCTGAGGTAAGCTGGCTAAATTTGTCGACTTGTCAGCTGCTATTGAATTTGAGATTGGTTTTGATTTGGGGCCCGCTTTTGGGCTCCCCACCCCACCCACCCATCCACACCTCTGCTTCACAGACTAGGCCATTCGTCCTTTAGTGGCACATATCATTATTTAGCAGGTAGAGACACAGAGTCTGCCGTTCACAGGTCATTTTTATGATATGTCTCATTAGTATTCTGCATCTTTCTGGGATGGATCACTCTTGGGTGACAGTGACTGCTCTTACAGCGATGGTGTGTTGACACTCAGGCTGCCCACAGTTCCACAGGAGCATTGTCACACTGATAATTTTGTCACCACACCTGCATGCAACTATGAGATTTTATATTTGTCCCCTAAAAATTTCACCACCATTTGAATGATGGTTATTAGCAATTGTATCCTTCCAAATATCTTTTAATTTTACTTCAAGTTTGTAATTAGTGAGTTCAAAGGGTAAAGCACATGTCATTTATTGTCTTTGTGGCAAGGAGGAACACACTCTGCTGGTACATTTCACACATAAAATTCACATTATGTGGTGGAGGGATTTCAGGGGTTTGCATCAGGCCCACTAAGCTTCTGGGCAGTGCTTTTAGGAACTTCTGTTTCACACTGAACATTTTTTCCTCCCTCATACTGATCCTGATGTCATAGAAAATGATAGCTGTGATTACCTTTTCACCATTCAAAGGAAACCATAATGTAAGGCCCTGCAATTTGATAGGGGAGAGTTAATCAGTTCCCCATGGTTTCAGCAGCTTGTTTAGAAACTGGTGTTATGCTAAACTAACTGTGTATGTAATAGTTTGGTTATTACATACATATACTATTTAATTTCATATCTTTACTTTTGTGCTGCATATTTATTGATGAAAAGGAACCATTCATTGTAAATGACATCATTAAGGAATTATGCAAGAAGATGCAATTACTAGAGGGCTTGCAGTCTTTTGGCAACATAGTACAACAAAGCAAGAGAAAATACTGCATGTAGAAAACCCAGAGACCATTTGGTAGCTAATGGAGGAATCATCCAGGTTAGTAATCCTGCCATAAAGTATTTTATTGTTATTTCCTCTGTCATATTTAAAAATATCTTGTCATTTGTAGGCAGTGTTCATGATGTGTGTGAGTGTGTGTGTGTGCGTGTGCGTGTGCGTGCCCGTGCGTGTACGTGTGCGTGTGCGTGTGCGTGTGTGTGTGTGTGTTGATGTTTTTGTTTTGTTTTGGGAAATTTTTACAGCTCCTAAGAGAACCGTAACCCACATTCTCAAACACTTTGATTTGTTGGAGAAATGCAAGTCAGGTACCAGGAAGACCACTTTAGTTTTTGAAAAGAAATATTACTTTTGAGATACATAAATGTAGCTGATCTCCCTGGGAAACTAATTTCAGACCATGGTTGTATAATTTGCACAACATTTAAGCAAACATATTTTAATTTTGCTCTGTCTCAATACATTTCTCAAGTGGGCATAAGTCAATCTCATTTAGTATAAAATAAGAACCTGTAGAAAAGATATATATTAGAAGTGAATTCACCATATTCATATGCATATTGTGTACCTCTATCTCAAAGAACAGTAATACTAACTAGATTCTCCTTGCTCTCATAGAACCTGTTTTCTGTTTGGGAAATGTCCTATCCAGCTGAAGGCTGATTCTGGTTAATAAGACAGGATATATGCCCTGCGTTCACAATTACTGTAGAATTACTTTGCATAATAAACTACAAAACATCCAAGCACTTATGTGACTAACTAACCTTTTAGTAACTGCTTCCTGTGGTCTTTGTTAACATTTTGTAAGGTGCTCTGTGTAATTAACAGCACATTTAGGGAAAAATAAACAAAAAGTAAAATAAGACAAGATTTCAGTGCAGTCTTATAAAGCCGAATGATGTGGATCTGTGGATCTTCCTTACGAAATCTTTCAGCAGCCTTCTTGGTCCTTGGCCCCCAATACTGTCATTACCTTTTACAGCCAAAAATCAGTATGTAGCAGCAACAGCACTGATTCCAAAAGAAGTCATGCCTTTATAAATGTGATTAGTTTGTTGTCTTTATTGTACTTTACAGTTTTTTTGAGGGCACCGTTATTTCTCCTACATTGCGAGGCCAAGCAGCTTGTATTTATATATGCTTTGTAACATCACTGAAACACTGACTGAATTATTTTGTCATTCTCATTAGCTGCTGAGCCTGCAACTTGTAAATGTTATTCTGTTTCCGCTCAGAACACTGTGAGTAGGGCTAAATTATATTGTATCTACATTTGTATTTTTATAGAGTACAGTAGTCACATATACAGTTAATATTCTGTTTAGAAAGGCGCACCTGTGGGAATTGTGCCAGGATGCCAAGAGAATGTATGCTGTATGGAGATAAGCAGGGTAGCTAGACTTCATCAACGGTCAAGACCCACACAGGACCACCAGTGCGCAGGTATTATTTGGATGGTGGACTATTCTCAGCACAGCAGTGATGGACATCCCACTACCATATCAGTGTCACTGCTGTGTTAAGAATGATCCACCATAAAAATACCTGCCCACTGGTGGTGCTGTGGGGGTTCTGGTCATTGATGAAGGGGGTAAAGGGGCTAACAAACGATCCATAAAAACAGATGGGCTACAGTTTGTAATTACAAACTGTATTTGTATGGTAAGTGGAGCTGATAACATGGACAAAATGTAGACACAAGTATACCTAATGCTTACTGGTGTACATGTAAGGTTGTTATAAGCTCTTTTAACTAACATAATCTAGCACAATTCAGGTTCCCAAGGTAGGAGCCCATTTAATGTTAAATTAAATAATTACTGAAAATTAAGATGAAAAATAAAGTCTCAGTTACTTAAAGATTTAAAAGTTTGCACTCTTGACTTTGGAAAGAGATTAATTTGCCCCGCATTGCAAACTAACAATGCCCTAAATGCCCAAAACATGTAGATTAGGCAAATGTGATTGGTGAGTTGAGCAAAAGCTGAGAAAAATGTTCTTGTACTCGTCATTGGAGTTCTCAGGTACACATGTGTGCAGACTGGTTTTTATTGCCTTATATTAAGTCTCAATGACTCTCACAGTTTCATTCACTGAGAACAAAACTCAGCGATCATTTTGCCAATACAGTAAGTGAGACACTGTACTGGTGTAACAAAAGTTACAATTAGTGGGTCTGATGGTCTTATGGTAGGTCAGAATAAGATCACAAATGTACGGGAGGGGCATTACTGAAAGTAATTTACAGCATGTGTGAACCTCTGTGATGTATAACTATTTAATGAATTGTTTGTAGTGCTTCATTATGTGCTTCATCCAGTGGCTACACTTCATTTTTGTGAGGATGGACAATACTGTTTTATATTCGCAGCTAGATTTGTGTGCTTACATTCTGTAGCATGTTTTATGCGGTGTAATGTGGTGAATAGGATGGTCGATTTTCTAAATATGCGAATAGCAGCAGTAAAAAAAATCCTCGACAAAAATTTTCTCATGGGAGGAAATGCCAGCATTGCCAGTACAAATGTAAGTAAAATGACCAAATTGCGCCTGTAAATAGGAAATTACTCAAAGTAATTTTGATCGCGTCGGAATCAGGTATAGCAAGTGTAAATAGCATTATGTTTTCTTGTGCATCTGTTGCCTCTTGCAATATTTCTGAAATCCACAAGAGTCAAGTCCAGTCCCGGATGAAATTACTGGGGTGTATCAGAATTAAATGTGGGTATATAGTAGGAAAGTTCATGCTTTAATTACTAATTGGTAGTTTCTATTTGCAGTATTTGAGTATTATTTGTGAAATTTGGTGCATATCCATGATAGTAAGCCTAACTGTTAGCTATATTAGATTAGTTTCCTCAATATTATCAAACATCCAGCAGAATGCATCATTTCCAGTGATCACACCTATGTTTCAGGCTTTATCAGTGGTATGAGTAATATGTAGATATTTAATTTTATGCTACCGGAACCGTACTACAGTGTTATCTGCATGGTGCAGCACTGGTCTTGTGTTAGAGAGACTGTCTTAATGCATTTTCCCCAAAGCTCAGCCAAAGAGCAAATATTCCAACTGAGTTCATTGTATGCTTTTGCGCCTCTGTAGAGGTGTGCCTAAAGAGTACCTCGTAATTGCTCGTAAAATCTCATTTGTATCAACATTTATCTGTGAACATCATGTAAAATCCTGGTTTGTTGTTTTTATTCTTTTGCTTCTAGAAAACATTGTTCCCCTCAAACCTGTTTTCATCAAGCAACCGGGTAGCATTGTGTTCCCTCTGCTCCCTAATGATCCCAGCCGGGAGGTCACCTTCAGCTGTGATGCTCAGGGATATCCACCACCTTCTTACAGGTGAGACTGTGCTCTCTTCTCAACAATACTGTCTGTTTGTTTAGATCAGAGTTTGTCATATTGGCCATATACGTTTCAGAATGTCATCCCGTTTGCCCACAGGAGCAATAAGAAACGTTCCATCAACCTACAGCCTGTTGTAATTTTGCTTTCTAAAGAGCTATGCATCACCAGATGTTTCTTTATGATACTTAATATTATATTATTATTATATTATTATATTATTATATTATTACTGGGCTAAATGTGTAATTTATAAATGTGCAATTTATAATGTGCAATTTTTCTGGTGCATTACTGCTGTTTTTGTCAATGCCTGTCACTCCATTGTGTACCTGTGTGTGTGTGTGTGTGTGTGTGTGTGTGTGTGTGTGTGTGTATATCCACAGTGTTCTGACATATATTTATTTATCCACTCTGTACCTATATACATACATATACTCATTGTGTACATACATACGTGTAAATTTACATATACATATATATTTTCCAATACATACATCCATATTTTATATATCTAGATTGTATAGTGTACATTTTGTACTTTATTGTTGGTATAGTTTTTATTCTATTCTGTTGTTTTTAATTTTCGCTGCCCTTACCTTTGTTCTGTCCACTTTCTGCCGCGACAATGCAAATTTCCCACCCTTTGGGAGTAATAAAGGTTTATCTTATCTTATCTTATCTAAAATTTGTAGTTCTTCAGAAAGATTACTTTTGGATTCACTGGGATTGTGTATTTGGGATTGTAGACTTGTGCTTGAGCTCAGGTTTATATTGCACCCAATACATTTAGGAAAGTAGTAAAGTCAGCTTGGAGAATTGAATGTCTCAATAGGCAAAATACATAGATGTCTGGATGTTTTGCATCAGCTTACAACAGCAAGCAAGAGAGCACTGGTCATTCTATACTGGTGCATCCCTGTTTACACTCTAAAAAGATACAACAAAGACGGAACCATAAAGGTTTATTCCTTGAAAAAACTTGTTAAAAAAGAGACTTTTGAGCATTAAGAACCTTCTAGAGGTTTGAAGAACTGTCACATAATGTTATGGTGTTTTTTCTTTAGGAGTTGCAAGCAAATGCTGTGTTCTGTAGATCTTTTTCGGAGAACCATTTTTGTAAATACAGTGTGTGAGAAGTTTAAAGAAACTGTCACATGATTTAAAGGTTCTTTACCAATATCTCATTTACAAAAATGGTTCCCCAATGAATCATTAACTGGAAGGTTTTTTTAGGTAACCAAAAGTGGTTCTCCCTATTTAGCATCTTTTACCTTCAGGAGTGTAGACTTCAAGCAGGCTCTTGATCCATGCAAATAAAGAAGACTTACCTGTCACAAATCAGAGCGTCCACATTCTGTCCCTGATGGTTCACGTTCAAAGGAGGTCCCTGAGGATCTGTCTTTTGAAAATGTTCTGGGTCAGCACATTTATTCACTAATGCCTTTTGGAAAGAAAGTGCTTTCCTGCCATGACCAGTACTCTTGTGTCTCTTTGTCATCTAGAACAGATGTCTTTGAGGAGCTCTAAATAAGGCTTGGTGTCCAGCTGTGGGACTTCTGCCTTTTGAGTTCACTATAGCTCCTGTTTTGTACTTCCTGCAGGGCCTGTTTACATTAGATAAAGGCTACTCTACACTGAAAACATGCCTGGCTGTATTTTCCACTTGTCAGGTTAGTTGCAATGGGATTTCGCTGTAGAGCACATGTTAGAGAACAGATTCAATAGAGAGTTGCATCTGTGCTCAGTGTTCTGGTTTGTGGTTCCCCAGTGGGATCCATCATCAGTGCTTGATGTATCTAATCACACCGTCAAACCACTGGAGGAAAAAGTCGTGCATTTTTTTCTTGCTTTTCAACCTACAAAGTAAGTTTTGAGATTTTCAGCACCTGGTGGTTTTCTCTTTTTTGTGATAACCGTTCATGGTGCCCTTGCAGGTCTGTGTCCAAAAGTTTCTCACTTGTTTCTGACTTTATTTGTTTGTATAACAAGAAATACATCCTCGTTTCACTTGTTGATGTGAGCAGTTGAAGAAAGTATTATGTTGTGATGAGTCATCGTTTACTCTTTATCTAAATAGGTTTTCTTTTTTGAGAATTCAAAGGAAGCCTTCAGCCCACACTGCCTGCTCTCGACTAGTTAGTCTATTCTTGAAGAACGGTCCAATTTCCCATTAGGAATTGTTCAAAGGAGGAAAAAAGAGAATTTTCTCTGAAGGAGCAGTTGATGTAATGCAGATGCACACACTTAAAGAAATTTAAAAAATCAAACTTACATAATTTTTCACTTACCCCAGATGTAGTCAGTCAGCTAAGACATCTTTTGAGTCTGAATGCTGCTCCGGAGAAGTCAATAGCCCCATATCTTTTACATAAACATATACCCAAAACTTCTCTGAACCCGCTCAAATCATATTCAGGTCTTTATTAGGAGCGTATACATTTGTCATGATATAGGACAGAATATGGCTTACTATGAACTCTACAAATGAACAAACCAATGTTATTCAGACCATTCCTGAACAATATTTGCAGTGTGGCAGGGCACATTATGCTGCTGTAAGAGGCCACAGCCATTAGGGAATACTGTCGCCATGAAGGGGTGTACTTGGTCTGCAACAAGGTTTAGGTGGGTGGTGCGTGTCAAACAGTGACATTAATGCCAGAAGCCAAGGTTTCCCAACAGAACATAGCAAAGATCATTGCACTGCCTCCACCAGCTCTCTTTCTTTTCATAGTGCATCCCGGTGCCATCTCTTCCCCCAGCCGTACACATGCTGTAAAAAAATACATAATTCATCAGACCTGGATACCTTCTGCCTTTGCTCTATGGTCCAGTTCTGATGCTTACATACCCATTGTAGGCACAGTGTACAGCTGCCAGCATGGGAACTCTTACCGGACTGTGGCTACGCAACCCCATTAGCAATAAGACATAAAGTGTCCAATTGTCGTACGTGATCACAACGCAGCACACAGTGTGAGCGGCATGAAATTGTTCTCTGTATTTAAACCATTCACCAAGTGAAGCAGTGAGCAGCCAGTGAGGCAGCACCCAGGGGGCAGTGTGTGGGGACGCTACCTTGATCAAGGGTACCCCAGTGGTGCCAGTAGCAGTCCTGGAATTCAAACCCATTACTTTCAGATCACAGGGGCAACTCCCTAACCGCCAGGCCACCAGCTGCACTGTATGTTCTGACACCTTTCTGTCAAAGCCAGCTTTACATTTTTCAGCAATTTGTTCTGCAGTAGGTCTCCTGTGAGATTGGAACAGGCCTTTGCACCCCATGCACATAAGTGAGCCTTGGATGCCTGTGACCCTGTTGGTAATTCCCTGGTAATGTTTCCTTGGGCCGCTTTTGGTAGGTCCTAACCACTGCATACTGGGTTTTGCAGAAATCACAGTTTGGCCTCTGTCAAAGTTATTAACAGGTCCCATTGTAACAAGATCACTAATGTTATTTGCTTCTCTTTTTTAATGGTTTTAATGTTGTGGATGATTGATGTATGTTTACAAATGTTCAGTGCATCACTTCTCCAAAAAGGCCTCTCCCAGTGTTCAGCTTTGCAGTGAAGCTTTGCCCATTTTTATACACAGTAAAGGCAGATTTTTACTTCTGAGTCTGCATATCTGCAAACATGTGCAAGCATTGTGCACAGATGTATACATAAGTGTCTAGTTACATATTTGAACATAATGTACTTGTGAGCACCAGGGGGCGTGCAATCAAGAATGAACAGAAAATTAAGAGAAAAGTCTGCCTTTTTGTTCTTTTTCTCCAAGAATAAATACTCACTTGCTGGCTTTAGTTGTTTAATTATTTGTAATGTTCTGTAAGCCAGTCAGCTGTAAAAAAAAACAAAAAAAAAACATTGTTTATTGCTTATCATTTTGGTCTTTCATTTGAATTAGCAAACATCTGAACTTTAAGTACAACATTGGAAAGGAATAAAAAAACCCATCATGAAGTTGTTGGCACCCCTAGAACAAGCATGTTACAGAAGTATATTCCCATTTATATTTTATGTTTTAAAGTTCACCTGAGTGATTAGGAACTTTTTAAATGTTCAGCCATAACTTCCTGTTTCACTGGGGTGTAAATATGAGGTGAAACACAGGCCATGAGTGTTCTGTGCTTGGAAGTGGACAGATACCTATACTGACCCCACACACACAGTGAGTCGCCAAACCAACTCCAAGGATCACTGCAGACATTAGTTAGGTGTTGGGGTTAGAATATCTCCCAAACTACAATCAGATGCCACCTACAAAATCTGTTTTGGAGTGTGGTGAGAAAAAAGGCTGTCAAGCACCAACAACCTTCAGCACCTACAGCTTGCTAGACTGGAACGTTCTATAGATGTGACCAAACTAAAGCTTTTTGGCTACATACACAAGGATCGCCATGCAATAAAGCACCTCATTCTCGCTGTGAAGTATGGTGGTGCGAATAAGATGTGAGACTGTTTTTCTTCCAGAGTCCCTGGATGACTTGTTTAGATGCATAGTATCATGTCCTCCATCATGTACCAGCAGATATTAAATCAAACCTTGACTGACTCAGCCAGGAAGTCTAAACTGGTTGTGTACCTCACCTCAAAATCAACTCAAAAATGGTTCACTGACCATACAATCAAGGTTTTGCCATTTCAATCTGGTCCTCTTACCTAAAGCACATAGAAAACCCGTGGGATGAGCTGAAGAGGAGAGTCTACCAGAATAGACCTTAAAACCAGAAGGCAATAAGGAAATTCTGTATGGAGGAATGATCTCATATCCCTTGCTATATGTGTTCTCCAGATGAGGCTAGAGACGACTCAGAACTGTCATCTTTGCAAAGGATTGTAAACTGATGAGAACAATTGTGAACTCTTCAAAAATGCTGCTGACTGAGAAATGTTTCTGCTGATTCTATGTTTTACTGTTTTATATTATGTTAAATAATATAAAGGTTAAATAATATCCAAGGATGGGTCACAAAGATTGTGTTCAGGTGAGCTTGGATGTTTCTCTTGATCTTGAGTGCATCTTTTTAGTGAAGAGGAAGCTCAGTTTCATGTAACCAAGGACACTTTAATTTGTCTTGGCTCGAGTCCTCCATGGATGCCACTACCGAGCAGCTGTCAGAGTTGTTGCTGCAGTCCTTGATTTGTTTCATCTGAATCTCCTCGCCCTGATCCAGCTGCAACATCCAATCACCAAACCAATCTGATCAGACAGCTAGCCACTGAACTTTCATGGCTGTTTTTTTCTCAGGAGGTTATTGTGGATAAGGATTGGAATGAAAAACTCAGGAGCTTTACTTCTGAAGTTGTGAAAGCACCATTTCGACAATTCAGCTCACTTAAGGTGTAATTTGAACTTAATTCAGCCTTGAAAAGCTATTTCTTGAACTGCTCCTCTTATCACTTTGGCTGCAGTGTTTCTCTCTCTCTCTCTCTCTCTCTCTCTCTCTCTCTCTCTCTCTCTCTCCCTCTCTTTCTCTATCTCTCTCTCTCTCTCTCTCCC
>JBBPCZ010000142.1:2324422-2339580 GCA_037974445.1 Brycinus macrolepidotus | reverse complement strand
TGTCTTGGTCTTAGTCTTGGTCTTGTCTTGGTCTCGATACCCTCTGGTCTTGGTAGTGTCTTGGTCTTGGTTTAGGCAGTCTTGACTACAAGTCTAGTGTAAGGAGATCCATCATCTCAGGTAACGGTGCTTCCACGCAAAATATGCCAGTTGCAGAGTCTTTGGAAATTTCACATGGGACAGTTGGCACCCGAGAGATGTTCTAATTTGCCACTGAGAGTGAATGAACAGATAGACAGTTTTTACCAGAAAATCCTTCCCTGCAGCAGCACAGTGCAGTTTAAACACAACTGTATAATGAAAGATCATGGTGGGAATTAAGAAGATATTTAATGATGTGCTCTTAAGAGTTACTTTTATTCCAGTATCTCTGGCACTGTCATATTGCAGAGCTGATCTATGATTGTTTCTCAGCTCATATTGTAGGATATCATGAATGGTTTTCTGATCTTCTCAAGATGGTTCAATTAGACTTGTTTATGACAAATAGAGTACAGGGAAATATGGGATTCAATACTGATTAGTATAATGCTCACAATCTTTGCCACCAAGGCTATTGCAATGGATGACAAAAGTATGGATATGGGAATTGATAAAGTGGTCTACTGTCATTTCCTACACAGAATACAAAGATAGATGGAAAAACAATGCTAAATACAAAACACAAGATGTAGAAATCAAGCACAATATGTAGATGCAGGAGAATCTCAAACTGGAGTGCAGATCTGGCCTGTCTAGTCTCTAGTAAGGGAAGTGATACTCTGGGGCTCTGCATCAACAGTCAGCTTAAGCCTTCTGTCGCTGAACGGTCTTCTCCAGGTGAGCTTGACTGGATGCCCCATCTTCCTCCTGACTAAGAATAAGTCAGTTTAGTCCTTGTTGTCTAACAGTATCTAAAAGAGTGTGTTTAATGCGGTTATATATCTGTTCAGCATTCAATGGCATAATTTTTCAGCCTCTCATAGGAAGGCTGAAACTGGTGGGCCTGAGCACCTCCCTCGCAACTAGATCCTAGACTTTCTGACTGGGAGATCTCAGTCAGTCAGGATGAGGAGCAACATCTCCAGCTCTACCATGCTGAGCATAGGGCCCCCCAGGGCTGTGTGCTCAGCCCTCTGCGCTTCACACTGCTGACCCACGACTGCAGCAACGCACAGCTCATCAAGTTTACTGATGACACAACCGTGGTGGGTTTGACCAGTGAGAATGATGAGGTGGCACACAGAGAGGAGGTGCAAGGGACTGGTGCAGAACAACAGCCTGTCTCTGGATGTGGACAAAAGAAGAGAGATGGTTGTTGACTTCAGGAGAGTATGTTGTGATCACTCTCCACTAAACATCAGTGGATCCTCACTGGAGATCATACAGAGCACTAAGTTCCTGTTCACATCATGGAGAACCTCACTGGACCCTCAACACCAGCTCCATTGCCAAGAAAACCCAGGAGTATCTCTACTTACATTTACATTTACGGCATTTAGCAGACGCTTTTATCCAAAGCGACTTCCATTCCCTAACTACAGGGGGCAGTCTCCCTGGAGCAGCTTGGGGTTAAGGGAACCCAGTGGTGGTGCTGAAGGTAGGATTCAAACCCATGACCTCTTGGTCCAGAGACAAATGTCCTACCCACTAGGCCACAACCACCAGCTACTTCCTGTGGAGATTGAGGCGAGCGCCCCCAAATTCTCACCTTCTCTCATTCTCTGCAGCTGCATCACAGCTTGGTACAGAAATTGTTCCATTTCAGATTGCAAGACCCTATAGAGCAGAGGTCCGGTACCGGTCCATGAGTCATTTGGTACCGGGCCGCACAGAAAGACAAAATAAAAAATATTTTATCGATTATCAGAGTCTGAAAGATCTTTTATTTTGAAAAAACGCTCGTCTCGGTCACCGGCTCGTAGCAGGGAAACAAGCGCAGGGTTTCCACTAATTCAGCGGGATGGTGAGTTGTATTTTTACGCACTTTGTTTTTAGTCGTATCTGTACCGGTCCGTGAAAATATTGTTTTACATGATACCGGTCCGTGGCGCAAAAAAGGTTGGGGACCACTGCTATAGAGGATAGTGAGGGCAGCTGAGAAGATCATCAGGGTCTCTCTCCCCTTTGCCACAGACATGTGCAGCACACACCACATCCGCAAAGCCACTAGCATTGTGGATGGCCCCACACAACCCTCACACACTCTCTTCTTCCTCCTCCCATCTGGCTAATGGCTCTGTAGTATCCAGGCCTGCACTATAATATTGTATTGGTGCTCTTGTTTTTTCTTGCATACTCTCTCTTGCTCTCCTTGCGCTCTATTTATTCCTGTCCTGCCTGCGCTTATGTAGTTTTTGGGGGTGTTTTTTTTTTTTTTTGCTCTTTGTGTTTCACTGTGTACCGTGTATATGGCTGAAAAGACTGTAGACCTACTTGACTTTACTATGAAACTCCAGGACAAATACTGGTAACTGTTTGGGTTATTTTAGTGAGGTTGCAGGTCTTATGATGTCAGCATAGTGTTAGCTATGAGCATGCTTATAGTAATGATCATATTCCATTCGGCAAAGCATATTGGCTTTAGAACCTGACCAGACTACAGAATGACGCACAACTTCAAACGTTGATCATCATTTAGAGCCCGCCTCGTTTTCTTAGCCCTTAAGACAGTGCTTAACAGCAACTGTTAATATCCACCGCCGTTAAGCTCTTTAGCAGCATGCCAGTGAACATTTTGAATTTGAAGCTACATTTGCTTAAAATCTGCCTGTGGAGACACTTTATACCCTAATGAGAAGAGAATATTGTTTTTTTACCCATTTCCAAAACCAAATGCAAAAACAAAACAAAGTGTCAGCTTTGGATATATCTGTGGAAAACCTTACCATCAACTGGCACATATACACATATATACAAATCCCCCCCCCCGCACACACACACACATACACACACACAAACGTTAACTGGAGACTTGTGTTTGTTTGAAGATGTGTCGTTTCATTTATTTGTTCAGCACAGTGCATCCTGATATGAGGTTTAGACTTGGTCGATATATGTTAAAAGCTTGTGCATTTTGTAGTAATGTATTTCCACAAACAATTTTTTGTGTCTCTGATCAAGGAGGCCCAACCTCAGAGCTTTGCATAAAGGTCTGGGAATAACTTACCCCTCTGCCTGTAGTATTAGTTAACAATAGTCAGTGATTGTATTGTACTGTTTCAGTTTTTTTACTATTCCAGTACTATTGTACTGGAATCTTTTTGTATACAGATATATCCACAGGTTTTCGGTTATTATAGCGGAGCTTAGCTAATTGGAATTAAACTAAAGAAGCAGTGGAAAACTATGAAGTATTATGTTCATATATTTGTGCAGTTTTATAATTCAACCATTAGGACACTTAAGCTGTATTGAAAATGCTTGGAATTTTCCCCAGGCAAGTTTTCACAATCTGGGAAAATGCAGCAAATGTCAAGTGTATTCAGCCCAGGATGCCAGAGTAGTTAAGGGCTGCCACTGGGTGGAGGATCTGGAATGCACAGCTAAATGTACAATAATCACACTGCTCCTAGCATATAATAGTTTGTATTTTATTTTGCTTGGTGGGATGTTGAGCCATTACTGGACTATTCTGAAATGTTTGGCATACAGTGGCCATTGTGGTGAGGACGGCCCCTTCCTTTGTATCTTAGTACTGTCTTCCTCTTCATATCTGTAAGCTGAGTTGCCTATTTAATAGGCGTATTCAGCTTCTACATACACTCGCTTTATCAGGTACACCTCCCATGTAATTGCAATTTTTAGGTTCACAATTGCAAACTGGAACTTGCTTGTTTTTCTACCCAACTGCTGACCAGATAGAGCAGATCTGCAGTAGCGGTTTTTAATTCTGAGTTCTGTTGAACTGCCCTCCACCACAATTTGGTGATTTTCCTGCTGTTAACCCACCTGGCCTAAACCTCGCAATTAACTGCTCGAATCGGATGTGTTAACTAACAATTGTGAACTAACCAGTGACTAACAAATATTGTACATCACAAAAAACATCTCTAACTGTACACCTTGTGGTGTACCTTGTGGTCAGCAAGTGTACACAGTGTTTAAGAACTACATTAGTATCAGTGTTTTGTATTTTGCACCACCCACATTATACCTGCTTAATGAGCACCCTGTTATGGTCCCTTTCCACCGATGGATGGAGGGGAAATAAAGAATTGTGCCACAACAGATACAGTGCAGGACTGCAGTAACTGTATACCTACAAAGAGGGCCAGAATTGCCAATAAGTGTCCTTGTACCTTATGAACTGCCAGTTCACTATATATTACTCTGATGTCTAATTAAAACTGTCTGGTCTAAGTTGGTGCCTTGTTAAAACTCTTAGCATTAACCACCCACCAGCTTTGAAATCATTAAATGATTTCTTCAGTGAAACTGATCATTAATCCAATTTACAGTACAATAAAAATGAATTGAATTAAGCACTGACTGTCTTAAACTTTATTTAGTGTGATGGAATTGTAATGGCATAAATAGTAAACCTTAATTGTTTCCTGTCACATTTCCAGAGTTTCTGTGTTGGACAACGGGAGTCTCCGAATATCAAACATTAGCAAACTGGATGCTGGTCTGTATACGTGTGTGGCTCGGAATCAGTTTGGAGTGGCAAGCAGTGCTGGGACTCTTATTGTTAAAGGTATGATGTGAAATTTAAGTGGCAGCCTTTGTTTATATAATTTGGGTTTACCCAAACAAATAATTGTATGGTCTGTGGCCTTTGATGTGATATCTGTTGTTTTGCATGAGAATAACCGTGCTCAAGTCAAGTGTGCTGTCTTTTAGTGACTTCTTAGAGTATTCTTAGTCAACAGTGCTGATGCTCTTAGATTTTGAATTGCAAATTGAAACCCCTCTTAGTGCTTTTTCAGTGGACTTCACAGGAGTATTTCTCCAGTGTGTGTTTTTTGACTGTATGAAATCATTTCTCATGAAAGGATTTCATTATTCAAATGGTAGGTATGCTATTATACTGTAGATGATGGTAGTAATACTATGCCATCATCATCACCTGCTTTTTGAACAGGCTCAGTCTGTGATACAGATTTATTAGTCATTTTCGTATTTTTTGTTTTATGAGAACTTTCTTTCTTTTTTTTTCTCTTGTCCAATTTATAGTTTACTTTTGAATACATAAATAGCAAATGCATAATTGCAGCCTTTAAGTATATATCTTATTTGCTTATTTAGGAGACAGATGGTGTAAATTACATTTGATATCTGAATATTTTACATCTAAATTATAAGTCGCATAGGGTGCTTAATCTAACACATTTCAAACGCATTTTAAATATATAGATATGAGGTTGAATGTCACGTCCCTGAGTGTTCATGGTCATAAAACCATGAATCCACAGTGGCATCTAGTGGTGCCAGCCTAGTAGTGCACAATATGATACACTTCATAAGTTTGAAGTACAGTTGCAATATATGAAATGTGTGCCTTATCCATTTTGGTTTAAGTTACTTTTAATTAATTAAGTTACTTTTAATTTAAATTAATTTTATCATCTTGCTATTTTCAGAGCCCACCATAATCACTACTAAGGCATCCCAGCTGGATGTAACTGTGGGGGAAAGCATAGTTCTTCCATGTCAGGTGTCTCGTGATCCTTCCCTTGATGTCCGGTTCACCTGGTTCTTTAACGAGCAGTTGATCAATTTTGGAAGCCAAGGTGGCTATTTCGAAAAAGTAGGTGGGGTAAGTACAAACCTTTAATGGTTACGACTAAATAATTTCATTTAAGTTTACACACTGTCAGTCAGAACTGGGAAAAGGCACCATGAAATGATTAGTGCCACATTTAAAAAAGGTTATGAGTACAATAATTAATTTAATTTACAGCAGGGATAGCAGGGTGTTACTTTTCTGAAGGCTGCTATTTGTAAGGCTACATTACATGTACATAAACCTTTTATGACCACTAACATAAGTCTACATAAAGATTTGAAAAGGCTTATTCCAACAAATGTCAGTTATCATAACATTTTCTGAGAATGTATGACTTAGTAAATGAAATTGGATAAATAAGTCTGCATAATTGTTAATGTAAGTTTACATAAGTTGTCATGAAAGGATTATTGTGTATCTTTACGAATACTGGTCTTCACCAAAGTGTTACCAACATTATCATAATGGGCTGACATCCATTCCTAATCTGTATTTTTATGGCATGTTCAGTTGTTCAGCGTTCTAGATGTACTGGTGACACCCATCACTTTCTAAGAAAAGCACATTATGTCATAGTTAATCATGAAAACTGTAATGTTGTTGTATTGCTCAGTCCCATCTTGCAAGTCAAATATGTGTTTGTCATTTTAACCATATTCTCAGTGTACCATGAAATGAAACAACATTCCTCCAGGTCCAAGGTGCAACACAAAGAACAAAAACAGGACACCACAAAGCTATACAAGACTACTCAAGTACAGGCGGGACAGGACTGCAAGGGACAGTGCAAGAAAAACACAAGAGCAACAGTACAATAATTTACAGGACTAGACAACATATAGTGCCGCTGACAGGAGCTGTAACAGTGCTAGTGTGAATAAACACAGTATGGTGGAGATACTGTATTCTAGCAGCAGAGTAGTTACGTGTGCAAAAATGCAAAGATAGAAAACAAATAATTGTGCAAAAATAGCATCAGTAGCAACAGCATGGGGAATGGGCAGTATATAATAAATAAAGGGTATTTACAGTGGCAGTTGGGGAATAAGTTCTTTTCTGTTTGTTTGTTTGTTTGTTTAGGGGAAGGAAGCAGTTCAGTTCAGAGTGTGTGTGAAGTACAGTTTGTTTTTCAGTTCAGATTGAGGAGTCTGATGGCCTGAGGAAGAAACTGTTCCCCATCCTGGCAGCGGAGGCCCGGATGCTGCGAAACCCTCTGCCAAGCGGAAGGAGGGAGAAGAGGGTGTGGGGTGTGGGAGGGGTGTGTGGGGTCAACCACAATGCTGCGGATGCATCGTGTGCTGTAAATGTCTGTGACGGGGGGGAGAGACCCCCGTGATTTCCGGATCTGTAGCATACCAGACATTATATATCTAACAGAATATTTTTTTGCTTGCAGAGATTTGCTGGTGATATCATGATCCGCAACATTCAGTTAAGGCATGCCGGGAGGTACACCTGTGCAGTTCAAACGAACATGGACAGTGCCTCCATAGCCACGGATGTTGTTGTCAGAGGTAAAGTCACAAAAAGCTGTCACTGTGTGTTTGAGAGGAATTATCAGAATTTAGACATTGTCAGTGTAATTCAAACGCAGTTACTATTACAGCTGACCGATACAGTGCTCCTATAGGTGCCCCTGGGCCACCACTGGACATCCAGGTAGACCAAGTTACTGAAACTTCTGCTTTTGTGTCATGGAGTCCAGGGCCTGATAACCACAGCCCTATCTCCACCTATGCCATCCAGACCAGGACGCCTTTTTCTCTAGGCTGGCAGGCGGTTAAAACAGGTATATAGCATTTTCCCTCTAATTTTAGCAAAATGTTTTTTTCCTGTAACCTTTTCGTTGCTGCACTGTAATTTTTACTTCAGGAATGCTGTTTAATTCTAAAAATGTTAAATCGTTTAAAAGTATTTTTGGATAAGTAACTTTGGATAAATAATGAGGTTTATTTATAAGCAACGCTCTGACCCTCATACCACTTTTCATGTATTTTTATTTATATATTTTATTGTACATGTATTTTATAGTTTGGTTTTCAAGAAGTTTATTATTTATGTCAAATGTCAAAACTTTTGTACTTTTTCATCAGTTCCGGAGGTTCTTGGAAGAAACCACTTGGCTGCTCGTGTGACAGACTTGAGTCCGTGGGTGGAGTACGAGTTCAGAGTGCTGGCCACCAATGCAATCGGCACAGGCGAACCCAGCAAACCTTCCCAAAAAATCCGCACCAAAGACACACGTATAGACAATTAGTGAATTCCAGTTGTATTGCATGTTGATGAAGATATGTCTGCCCCTTTGAGCGAGGGGTGCAAAATAGAAATTTAGAAAACTAGAAACTGTTTGATATTGTTTGATTGTTAGACTGAATCTGATGGTGCATTTCATATCTGTTCATAAAAGGTTGACATTATTATACATATATTATTAATTTACCAGAACTGCATGCGATTCCAAATATTTTATTGAATTAAATTTCATAAGGCATAAAAGCTCAGCTTTGTGATTAATAGGGAACGTCGCATTCAAAGCACCACTTCAGGAAGCTTTCACCATTCATATTACGTGAAGATGATGTCCTCTTTTTCCTGAATATCTCAGTTCCGAGGATAACCCCAGCCCGTGTAGGCGGAGGAGGTGGCAGTCGCTCTGAGCTAGTCATCACTTGGGAGGTAAACTGTGAAGCTGGCTTTCCCTCACAGCTTTATTATGCAGAGTAACTGTCAGTAGTGGCTTTGCGTGGCAGAGTGCATCAAAAGAGGCCCTTCATGTTGTCAGTGATTTTGATGTGCTTGCTTTAGAAAGTTTGAAGTGGAACCTTTGAACATAAGAGTCAGTTGGACAAATATAGCCATATAGTGCCAGTGTACTTTTTTCTTGAGCGTGGTACTGCTCTTTTCTTGAGCATCTCTTTGTTGGATCTGTCATTCAATCCTCAGTCTTTGTGACTTGAAAATGTGTGTGTGTGTGTGTGTATGTGTATGTGTCCCAGCCAGTCCCAGAGGAACTGCAGAGTGGTCCAGGCTTTGGTTATGTTGTAGCATTTCGTCCCCATGGCGCTCAGAGCTGGATGCAGGCGGCTGTTACCTCGCCCGACGCTTCTCGATACATCTTCAAAAACGAGAGCATCCCTCCATTCTCACCATTCTATGTGAAGGTTGGAGTTTACAACAACAGAGGAGAGGGGCCTTTTGGACCTGTGACAACAATCTACTCAGCAGAGGAAGGTAAAAAAAAACTTTAAAAATTCAGGTATTAATGACTCTTGCTGTGGTCAAGGCACTGATGTTTCAAGGGTTCTTTAATTTCCGTATTTTACTACAAGTGAATAGTTTGGCAGTAGAAATGATAATTACATGTTTTATTGTTTATTCCATGCTCTAGAACCAAGTCGAGCCCCCACTAGAGTCCGTGGCAAAAGTCTGTCTGCCTCCGAGGTGGAGCTCAGTTGGAAGCCTTTACCATGGAGCACCAGTAAGAGACGTATCATGGGCTATGAGGTGAGAAAAAGAACATACCACAGGTTTGGAAGAGTAGTCTGTTTTCTTTGTTATTGTAATTGCATATTCTGTTTTTATATGTTCAGTATTATTATCATGACTTAAAGGGGCCCACATTGTACATTTTTTATTTGTTTTTTTCATTTATTTGGATGCAGCTTCAATATATTAATATAACCAGGCCATCACAGACATCCTATGCTGATGGATTATGTCCATATATACTATTATGAGAGTTACTATTATCCGTAATTGTCTTGAGAGATACTAGAGTGTTTAAAGACATGTGACAAACTATCATGACATGGTATCTATCATGACTTATGAAGGTCAACTTACCTTTGTCTTATTTCATTTGTGAATTCTTTGATCTTTCCCGTGTTAATGAATTACAAAGAGTTAGATTTCTCTTGTATTTTCAGTTTTAGTTTAAGGTGATTAACGACAAAGACATTATTCCATTATCTTTTTTCAACCTAGTTTTACCAACTGCAGTATTGAGCTCTTATTGAATGACTCATATGTGTGAACCTGAGGTGACAGTGAGGTGTTTAAAAAAATTACACCCGCACTGCTGTGTGGGATCCACACACACACACACACACACACACACGCACACACTAATATGCCACCATACAGCACTGCCGTGAGATCCACTATGGGCAACATACACACACACACACTACAATGTCAGTGTCACTGCTGTGCTGCGAATGTGGGGTGTACTACAGTCTGTAATGTGGTTAGTGGAGCTAAATAAATACACAATAAGTGTACACACATAAAGTGCCTATCTTCTGTATGTACATGGCTGTGACATCACAACTATGATTCATAGTTGCTTTCTTAAAGTAAAATGTTTGGACAAAGACAATATGCTTTATGCTCCACATCTGTGGAAAATATGATCAGATGTACAGTTTCACTCTTTGAAGCGCTTAGTAACTGAACTCTCTGAACTTCAGCTGAGGTACTGGGGCAAGGCGCAGAGGCAGGACACAGCCAGTGTCATGCGGACAGTGGGGAACAGAACGGTAGCAGTCATCCGTCACCTGGACCCCAGCACTACATATCACATCACCCTCAGGGCTTACAACAGCGCAGGTGTGGGGCCAGAGAGTGCGGTGGTCAACGTCACCACCAAGAGACCCCGTAAGCATCTGTTCTCATCTCAGTTATGTCTAAGAACAAGATATCCCAAAGGCAAGATGAAAGAGGAGAAAATAAGTGTAAAGTGACCATTCTGTCAACACCACAGCACACAGTGTGAACAGCACAAAATTCTTCTCTGTATTTAAACCCATTCACCAAGTGAAGCAGCGGGCAGCCAGGAACACAGCGCCCGGGGAGCAGTGTGTGGGGACGGTACTTTGCTCAAGGGTACCTCAGAGGTGCCACTAGCAGTTTTGGGATTTGAACCCATGACTTTCTGATCACAGGGCGAACACCCTAACCACTAGACCACCAGCTGCCCTAGTGAGCATACGACAAACTGAGGTCACTCTGATTAACCACCTCACTGTTTTGCAGCTGCAGGATTTACAAAAAGTTGCAGTGTCTTTTCCATCCTGGTGAATTAAATTCAGCCAGTTCTCTAAGACAAGGCATTTTATGCTTGCATGTAATAAGTATAACCGTCTATATAACAGATATAAATCCATATTTAGAGTTTATATCTAAAAGAAGAACTTGACAATCACATTTAAAAAAATTGACTAATACAATGTGGCTGAAAGGCCTTCATCAGCGTGACTGACTCTGTTGTAGATCCCCATAGAGTGGGAATTCTCAAAGGTTGCCGAATAAGAAAGATATAAAAAAAATACAGAAAAGTTATAATTTAGTGGAAGTCTAAAGACATAGTTTTATAATCAGTCTTAAGGGGTTGCCTGTCAAAGCCCCCTTTTCATAGCTGAATAAAGTTATTAAGGATTATTAGATGAGTATTTCTGAGGGATACTACCACAGAAATTGCTCAGTGTGGAAAGCCTGAAGATATCTAAGAGGCTGATAACGAGTCACTGATACTGCTAGGAATCCAATTAAGCAGAATTCTGTACTATCAACATCCAAGCGAAGGGACCTTAACTTTTAAAGGCCGTGTACACTCCTCAGCCCACTTTGATCCACTTCAGCGTTTTTTAACTTGATATGCTGCATCTGTTTCATCTGGTCAGTTACAGCACACAGTCATTTCACTGGATCTCTCTCTGCTCCCAGTTCCTTGTAAAAGAACAGCAAATCTATGGCCTCAAGACACACTTATAATAGAAGGTAATGGGCAGTTGACTTCCATTACAAATGTGCTTTCAGTTAACAGGTTTTCTGTTGTTGAGACACATTACATTGCCATACTGTCCATAGTAATCAACCCTGTGCTACAGTTATGGCAGGTTGCAAAATTGCATGTGATTGTAACACTTTAAAATTACAGTATTTATTCGTTTCTGTTCCTTTGCCGGTGAAGTGAGAGTAGAGGAAATCTAGTAAAATTACTTTTTGGGGTAACTGACCATATGTTATAGATGCAGCATTAAAATCATGACATCAATTCATTTCTCAGTGCAGTTTGAATGAGGTGGAGTGTCAGTTTTTACGCTTTTTAACGTAATCAAGAAATGTGCAGCTCTACTACACTTCTACTGCAGTCTTTTTCCTTTAATGCTTCTCTTTGTTTGCTTCAGCACCAAGCCGAGCTCCGACGAAGGTCACGTGGAACACCACAAACTCTAAGATCATTCTGAAATGGGACCAAGTCAAAGCTCTGGATAATGAATCGGAAGTCATAGGTTACAAAGTAAGAAAATATTTTCATACTGAGATCTGTGAAATGCATGCAGCCACGACTTCTTGCTAAGGAACAAAGGAAGTGTGAAAAAAAAACATTTTTTTAAAAGAAAGCAAGGTCACACAAGACCCAGAGACATTTAATAAGAAGTAAGAAGTAAGAAAAAGCAACAAAGGAACACCAGGTTGTCTTCAGTACTTCAATGCCAAACTTGTCTAGAGCCCTTCAGAAGTTTCCACCTCATTATAGACTGTATTTATCTGGGCTTGTCTGTTGAAGGTAATTTGCAAGCAGAGCAGACACAATCGTCAGAGTGTGGTGGAGACTAACAGGACCTCCCTGGAGCTCGCTCTACCTGTGCATGAGGATTATATCATCCAGATCAAAGCAGTCAGTGAGGGAGGGGAAGGGCACAGCAGCAGACTCATTATCATTCCAAGGATAGCAGGTTTGCATCTGTATTTTGTCTATATCTTGCATTTATATTTTGTTTATAAAAATATCAGAAATGTCAGATATTCTAAATATAGTTCATAAATTTCATTAACTAATGTGTTGTTATTAACGTAAGAAAAAAAAGTTTGTTTCTGTTCCAGGTACTATTATTCTGTTATGTTATTCTTAAATTAAAATCTCAAAATGCTGTAATCACATTTTAAATAAAAAGGAAATTATCTAACAAAGGTAAAATTTATAGATTTTATTAATTAAGTAAACAGATGTAAAGGAAAGTACTGATTTGAATTTCAGTCTGAATGTGTGAATCTAATGCTCTGTATCTTACAGCAGTCACAGTGTCTGAGGAAATTTTGTGAAGCTGACTCTCTTACCATATTTATCACTTTCTTTTATATATTAAGATAAGATAAGAGAAGATAAGATAACCCTTTAGCAGTCCCATAGGTGGGAACTGTGCATTGCTACAGCAGCAAAGTGGACAGAACAAAAGTATAGTGAGAGCAAAAGTATAATAAAATATTTGTACATTATACAAAAAAATATATACACACGCATACACACAGTGGGAATCTTCCGAATGTTTTTTGTGCTAATAATTGATAGACCTTCTCTTAAAGTGCATCTACACCTCTAGGTGGCCGGCATGAAGGGACCACAAGTCCATTTAGGATTGTTCACAGTCTTTTTCAAACTCTTTGGTTTGTCTTAGCTAGCCTACACATATTGCTCTTATAGGACGTTGGTTAAGCGATGATCCAGTAAGTAGACAGGAGGTCTGTCATTGGTAGTCCCTGTTACACTGAGCTTCCTTTAAACATAATCTGAGAAACACAGAGCATGGTTAGGAGAATACTTTTCTTCCACTGTCTGGTTGAGGGTGGAGTGTATCTCATGTTTTCTGTTTTTTTTTTTTTTCTGGCTTAATGCCATGTGTTGCAGTGGCACATGCAGTGGGAGCAGCATCAGAGATTTCAGTCCTCTCTGTACTCACAGTACAACTACTCTCCTGCACAGCCAGGACTTTATTATGACAGACAGTCCAAACCAAGCAATGGAGAACATTTTATTAATGTCCCCTTCAAGTGGATGTGCATCTTTTTCACTTTTTCAGCAGGTTTTACGAACCTTCTATGAACTTTTAGTAAGAAAACTATTTTGTCAACCACATTTGGAATATTGATACCAAAGCTGCTATCAAGACAATGGTGTTATTGGGGGGGTTATCTTTTGTTCTTCCCCTTCGCCCCCTGAAAGTTTCCTGTATAGCTTCCTGATTGTATCTCGTATAAATGGACAATAAACGATGGAATGGAACGTCTCCAGCATGGCAAATGAATGTTCGGTACACACATGTGGATTATACAGTTTTACTACTTGGGACTCCTACATGGAACAAGTGTGTATGAACATATGGAACCTCACCTGCAAAAAAGAAGCATTTTCTGGATTTTTATGGCCTCTACCACAGACGGTTGGGACAAATGTTTGACTTGACCATTAATCCAGTGGATATTCTGGTGTTTTGTTATGCAACAGGATTGGACTTAAACCGTATCATGCTTCAGATTCTGACCAGTGCTGTGTTTAGCATTCTCAAGCATAGGTCTCAGTGCCGCTGAGACATATCTATATCTTTTCTAGACTGTGCTGTCCTGCTAAGATGATTCAGTATATTGTCCCCTAAAGTGTACAGAGTTTACAGTCCCTCATTGTGGACAAGTCCCCCATCTTCTGTTCTAGAATGAAGAATCTATAGCTGCTGGACCTTATCAGTAAAGAAGAGCTCTTTAGTAGTCTTGAACCCATTTGTTCTTAGTTGGTAAAGCATTAAGAGTCATGTTTTGCTAGTGCGTGCCTCCGTTAAAGTAATGAAACATTAGGCCTATTTAAGATATCCTCAGGACCAAAAATGCAGCCTTAAAAAGTCATTCATTTCATTTGCTACTTATTTCTGACAGTGTTTTTGATGAACAACATTTTAATTTAAAAAGACCACCGCAAACTTTACACTGAGGTACATTGTGTAGCTAGTGGCTGTGGTTGTTAATTTCCTGTATCTTGCATTCAACACGTTCTTTGACAGTCACTCTTCAGCATGAATTGGCTCAGTAGTGGCTTGAAAACAGTATTTGATCAGTCTGAATGCTTTTAAATAAACAAAACAACACTAATGAAGTAATTTTGTGCAAATTCGTGCAAGTGCTGAAATGTACCTAAAAATGGCGTCTAATGACAAAAATAGGTAAAACACAGTGTACAGTGTACCAGAGATTTTTACAGGTGGACACAGTTTTCACTGAGTGGATTGTTGTGCTCAACATTGTGCCTATTTATGGGGAAAGTCTTGCCTTTCAGTAAAAAGCTGCAAGCCTAAAGAGCTGCAAGCAAGAAAAGACTGAGTATGCTCCTTTGAAAGAATCTTTATTTAAGATGTGTTTTGTATATCTGTATAGTTTGAAATGTTCTCCTTTATGGTGTGAAGAAAAGCTGGTACTCATTAACTGAGGCTTATTATCACCAAGAAGTTTGGTGTAGGATCATAATACTGAAATCACTACATTATGCTACGCTCATGCATTTAAAATGCCACATACACCTGCTAAGTAAGTAGACTACTTAGTGGACAAAAGTATTGGGACACCTGACCATTACACCAACAGGGACTTTAATGACACTGCATTCAAATCCATAGACTTT
>JBBPCZ010000142.1:2303114-2322901 GCA_037974445.1 Brycinus macrolepidotus | reverse complement strand
TATATATATAATTTGATTTAAGGATGATGACTGGCTTAGAAAGTTGGCAGCTTCTCCAGTGCACTTATTATAAACACAGGGTTGGTTCTCCAGTTACAAATTAGTCTTAGTCTTTGACAAAATACACTATAAATCCGAATTAATGAACATTTCATTTTAAATGACAGCTTAGAGTACAACAGCCTGACTAATCATGGTTTTATAAAAGACTGCTTTTTAAAATGAGAGGAAATGTTGGACTAACCGAAGTTTTAATTGTTTTTTTAGGTTAGCAGGTTTCAGATTAGCCATAGCTTTATTAACTGGTGACGATAGATATATAAATAACTGAAAATAAATGTGATAAAGTCAGCTCTGGTGATGACTTCCTGGAAGCAAAAGCCAAAATACACAAATATGACTTCTCTGCACCAAATGGGGCTTTATGTACATAGGATTTATCACGAGTGTGTCTTTAACTCTGTTCAACCAAGACAAAATGTTTCAGACCGGTCCAGGTTTTCATATGAAGTCAGATGAGAGTAACACAGTCAAGTAAATGACAAGACATATTTTACTCATCTGATATTATTTCAGAATTTAAGAGTTTAATTTGGACTTTGTCTGGAAAACAGACCCACTACTGTGGTCTGACTGCACTGCTTAGATGTATGAGACCACTATTTGTGATAATCACATGGTGTAGTCCTTAGTTAAATCATCTACAATAAGATGACCCCCAGGATTCTAATAAAAATTAGAGTATTTCTAACCATCTTTTCTTCATCCTAACACAAGGTCCTCCAAGATTTGTTTTATAGAATAGCAATACACACACCAGTTAAAGCCCATACACTCATAAGACACTACAACATTTACACCTGCAGTCATTCTTCACGCTGTTCCAGCACTATTGTTACAGAGGGAAGTTTGTAAAGAGAATCACTGGATACGCACTTCACTGGAAATAGAAATCAAAGGCTCATGACATCTACCACAGAGTAACGAATCGTCAGATTGAAACACATCAAAACCTGAAGAGTGATCTCTTTGACACTTAATACGGCGTCCAGTGACCGCCAGTATGGGACATGGTGCACCAGTGTAAGAAAAGAGCCCATTTTCTCTGCAAGAATGATTAAAAAAAAAAAGAAAAAAGAAATCTGTCAGTAGACAAAGTGTCTCTGGGGTATTTGGAAAGCCAAATGCCTGTTTTTGTGTTCACCTGTTCTTTTTTGTTTCTAAAAACTACTGGAACCGTGCTACTAACGGCTGAACAGTTTCTCATGCATATGATACAAATATGCAACAGACTTCACGTTATGCATTACTAGCTTTAGGATCAACATCTCAAGGGCTTTAGGTTTGTTTGTTTTGTTTTTTTAGAAAAAATGGTCATATAAAACAAAATTCACTGGTTCTTCCATTTATGTGCAAACATTTATACAGCCATTTTTAGTTGTAACCAGACTGATAATAGTTTGATTGGATTTGAGAGATATGGATTAGCTTTTGAATCCAACGTCAACATTTAAAGTTCCTGTGGTTTGTTTTTGAAAATTAGAACTGTTTTCCCCTTATCACAATTGAAAGTGTTTGGATGCATATACATGTGTGAAAAAACCGATTTTGTTACCACCGAAGCTCTTTCCAGTTTCCAATTCCAAATATGCATCAAGTCCAAGGTAGCAGTTTCCAAGAAAATATGAATGACACTGTTTGAGTAGTAAATCTTAATGTTATGGAGTAAAGCGGAGGAGAGGATTCTTCTGAGGAAGTTAAGCAGTTTTTGTTTCAGAGCAGTTGTCGGTTGATCTCTCATCTCCGCCACTAATAGGTTCAGAGCCACTGCTTCTAAAAAGCTTCTGCTTTCCGTAGTTGGCACAGACCAGCGCTCGTGTCCAGCAATCTGTCCGTCCCCCCGTCAGCACCATATGTGCCTGTCTGATGAATACGCTGACCCTCTGTCACTGATTTGGTGTTCATTGTTTGTTAAATTAGTTTGTCCATTTCTTTTTGTCCTAGGCTAAACCCTGCTTTGCCACATGCAAATTGATGATATGAGAATCAGAATCTAACAGCAGTGTGTAATTCTAGCTGATCAAATGAGCATGGGCATCTGTGTGGAGAGATGAGTAACTTTTCAGTCCCTGTACCTAGATATGCTACCCAATGGATGATACCATCCGTACATTAAGACAAATCATCAGTCAAATGGCCTAGTGCATGATGCCCAATGCCACCTTTGGGCTGAAGAAACAGAAGAAAGTTCACTTAGGCCATGAAGGTGGTGAAGTGTTTATTCTCTTAAACAGAGCACCTCTGTGCTGCACAGCAGTCTTCAGCTCCAGAGACTGTACCGACCTCGGCAGATCAGGGAACCAAAGTCAGAGTCGAAAGCTCCTATTCAAAGTTCCACAATCACAGCAAATGTAAAAGGAAAATGACGTGTGCATATATGGTGAGTTCTGAGTTCGGACGTAGTATGTGTGTGTATCCGTATGCAAAATGGGGAGGTCCTGGGGGGTTCGAAATCCAGAACTCCTCCTGTACACAGTCCAGAGAACCTAAGAGATCAGGACTGAAGAAAACATCAGTGATGAGCATTAACACTAATATTGTATAGCAGCAACAATTACTCTGTCTCACAAATGGTCTTGTGTCTTAGACAACATTAAGACAACATTTATACTTTTGAAACAGTGTTTAGAGCCTTTCTTTTTCTTTATTTTGCAAACTGTTATTAGTTGGTATAGCGTGTTGGGCAACATCACTGTCCTCCACACAGCTGACTGAAGATGAATTGTTTGTCCAGGTGAACACACCACACTACACCAATAAGAGATGTTGGGCCAGACTCATAATGCTACTTCGGCCTACATGTAGATAGGAGCAAATGATTCTATTGCTTAAATGGTAGATCTCATAACATGTAATGAGGACAAAATCATGATAAAATCACTACATGTAGAGTAAGGGAATCATAATTAACATCTCGTAGGTGTTACTGGGTTATTGAGCTTTATAGCTGCATCTCAAATTCCAACTGGACATTTTACTTGATCTTTTTAGTTATGACATGTAACTGCCCCCGGACAATAACAATTAGATTTTCTAGCTTCTTTCAGCAAATTTGGAGTAACATTTGTGTAATTCTATGATATGATTCTTGTCAGCACTATCAAGCAGAGCAAAAGTCCTCTGAAATGTCACTGACATGTCATTATGGCCCTGTCAAGATACCACCTATGACCCAATTAAAAGTGGAGATGTGACAGAAACACTTCAGTGAAAGCATAAGATTATTTTCACAAGGAGGGGATTAATTATGCTCTACGGGACTAGATATGACAAATACCTCGGACTCCTCATGTGGGTCGTGTGTGGAAGATTCTGTTTCCCTGACAACAACAGCCTTGGTTACCAACATGTCAGGATGCTGCTGCTTGGCTTCTTTTATTGCCATGGCGAGCGCCTGTGAAAGTCAGGGTGAGAAGAAGTCTTTTCAAATATTTTCCATGGTTTAAGCTTGTTTTATAATGTTTTACCAGTTTCCCTTTAAGAAATTTGCAGCCTTATTCTCTGCAAAAACATACTTGATCTTGGTCAACATCGTCATCTCCAGTAATGATAATCCTCTTCTCAATTCTTGTCTCTGAGTATCCTCCTTTCACGGTCTAAAGCATACAAACACAGATGAAAGGCAATAATCATACTCATCAATGCTACAGGCCTTAATAATTTCAAACATTAATAGCCTTATCATTGTCCCCGCTACCTTGGTAACATGTGTCGTTGTAGTTGATGTCACACTCTCTGTTACCATTAGAGGAGACCCAGAACCTTCTCTCGCCAATGATCCAAAACTCACCTGTCCAAGAAAAAAATTAAATATACACACAGTAAAACACATAATCTTACTTTACTCAAAGCAGTCAAACTAAAAAAACTGCAAAAGTGAGAGAACTGATACAAAAGATAATTATCTAACTTTTCTACCTGGACAATTTGCTTACAGCAGAAACAGCATGCAACAAACTGATTTTAGAAATTTAACATACATATTGTCACTGTTTGAACAAAATCTTCTCCATTTTGTTTCATTTTTTTTTACATAATTTGAAAATGTCAGATGCCAAATGGCTTCAAACACTGACAGAACTTCCATGACCAATGGACCCAACTGAAAATAGTCCACATTTACTTTAAGGTTTTGTTTCCTTCTCTTATAAAGTTACTTCTGTGGAGATGTGAGTTTTTGCTTCGACGGCAGTGATAAGCCTAGTCTGCATTTACAGTGGTTTGCTGGAGCATACATACAGGTGAGATCCTCTCCGTCATTGTGAAAGACGCTTCCCGCAAACCGCCCATTCCATGGTCCTATAACATCAAAAAACGCTTCTGCATGACCACCTTCAAAAAGTACTCTCAAGCATATATATATATATATATATATATATATATATAGACCAGAGGTGCAATCTAAGCAATATTTGTGGTGGGCCGAAGCCCAAGAAGGTAAAACAGTATACAAATAAGGAAGGCAGGTATGTCCTAATCAAGTTTTTTTTATAACATTACACTCTATTGTTTCGAATTTTAAATAAGAATTTAATAAACTATATGGTATAAAAATGTTTTTTTTCCTCATTATGCGAGGGAATGAAGTTTCTTCTGGGCCAAATCAAACAGGCCCACAGGCCACACTTTGGGCCATGATTTAGTGTAAGATGCAGTTGTTTTAACTTCCATACCATTATACTCATACAGCTTGTTAGCTATAATTGAGACCGTAGCTTCTTTGTAGTCATAATGACAGTATCTAGTGTAATATACTGGCTATATGTACAGTGTCAGCTTCAATTGTCTGTACCTGATCTGCAATTTCCATAATAGTTGTGGTGACCTCTGATCCATTTGGCTGTGTCTCGATCTTGACTTCAGTCTTCCTCAGAGCCTGGGAGGCAATGATTTCGCTGCTCTCTCGACTATGAGCCTGAAAGGAAGCGGTTTCTAAACCTTCTCGTCTTATTGCCTGCATACTAGCAAGCTCTGAAGACTCCTTCTTTAAAGCCTGAGCAGCTTTCACGGACCGTGGAGCTTTTTTTGGCACAAAAGGCTTTAAAAGAAAAGGACAATGGAAGAAGGTCAGGCCTTGATAAGCAACAAGACTGTTGGAATTTAGCAAGGCAGTGTCATTTGAAAGACCTCGACAGCATACAATGAAGCATGGTTAAAAAAAATAAGAAGCTGTGAGAAACATAACAGAATTTTGAAATTAAAGCAACCAAACCTTTAATGGACTGATTTCGATTATGGAAGGCAGCAGCATATGGAACAGAATGAGCATCAATCATGAACTGAAATTCCCATGTAAATTCATGCTTTGCTTTGATGCCCTGTAGGATGCAAGAGAAAATAAAAAAATGACATGATAAAAAACATTAAAGCCCCTGTCGACTTAAAATGTGTTCTAGAGGTATAGATATGTCTCAAAACACACATTTACCAATGTCATATTAAAAAATATATAAATATTATTACAATTTAATTCTGTAAAAAACTCCTGCTGCCTGCATATCAGACTGCGTAATGATCAGACTGCGTAATTTTCCTGGAGTGTAAATAAGCTGGCTACATGTTTGACCCATCTGGCTCTGATTTTGTTGAACATGAGCTTCCCTGAAGGGAAACAGACCCCTTCCCTCTACTCTACCAGTTTCTGAATGGTAAGTCTGGCCCAAACAGAATTTTCGAGGCCTTAAATACTGTTTCTGAAATAGAAATCTATCTACATTTCATAATATCACATCACATCAATTTTTTAAGTAAAAATTCAAATTTTTGATCAACAGCAGCTAACAAAAAAGTGGTACTACGACAAAATTGGAAAATGCAAATAAGAAACTGAGGAATAATGAGTCAGCATCAGCTTCATTAGCTAGGTAGCTAACCGCTGCACCTTGCCTCTAAAATTGAGGTAAAACAAGGTAGCGTTATGAGATGGACATACATGACCGCCAAATTTACACCAAATTTAGTTCAACTCAACTCAAATCAAACAGAAGAAAACATCAGAAAAATCTTTTTAAATTTCTAAACATTCCCATCATTCTTTCTCTGCCAGGTCACAGTAATATTTATATACAATGCACAGAGAGCTGTCCACACACTCAGGACAGGTTAAATCTCACTCTTTCTCACTCTTGTCTTATTCTATACTTCTTCATTTGCACTGTTTTGTTTGCTGCACAATGCCCTATGTCTGTTGCACTATATGTACACTGTGGAACCTGAGCTTCGCCATTTCGTCTCTCTGTATACTTGTATATGGTTGAGATGACAAAGTTGACTTTGACTTTGGCTTGAAAAGAATCACAAAAACTATAGATGACAGAATATCATCATAGACATGAGTGGACAGGGGCTTTAAGACGGACACATAGATGCCTCTATTTGGTGGCGACCCACTTCATACATTACAGTCGATAAAGGACTGTCTACCTCAGGTTTACGCTCCTCCACAGGTTTCTGCACTAGTATGGGTTTTGGTTCTTCCACAGCGGGCTTCTCCTCTGGCAGGATGATGAGGTCAGCCCCAAGTATGAAGGCTGGATGGGTTGGCCGGTCTGAAAGGCTAAGTTCAGGTGAGAAGTCCTTCTCTCCAAGCTCAGACATACCTCTGGAGAACTCCTCCATTCCTGTCTGAAGGTCCATAAGGACTGTGAAATCCACCTCAGCCTCCAGACTGGAAGTGGAGCTGACCGTGATGCTGGAGCATTTGCGTTCAATGCCCAAGTGAGTCTCCTTAAGATATAGAGTCTCTGGGTCAGGGTCATCTTCAGACACAGATCCCAGGCGTCTTTCCCATGGCTCCCTCTGAGGTAATAGAGGAACAGCAGAGATCAGGGAGTGAAAACAGCCATGCTAGTCAAATGAAGTTAAGCTATGCTTATAAAAACGACAAAATAGAATTGTGGAAAAATGAGGCATCTACAAAAACAATAAACAATGGTATGGGAATATATTCTACAAAGCAAAGGTCTTTTTAGGCCAGAGGTGGTCTAATCCCACATATTTTGGTGAGTTTTCTGCTCAGACACACTTGATTTAAATCAGCAGTTAAACGGCAGGTTTGGTTGGTGTGTCATGAGTAGGAAAATCACCAAACCTTGCCGAACCACTGGCGCTCCAGGACCACAGTTCACCACTCCTATTTTAGGCAAAGACATTTAGGTAGTGACTAGTGACAAAGTACACAAGACTGGTGAGAGTCTAGATGTTAGGCAAACTCAGGAGATGGCCTGATTCTCTTTTCAGAACTTGTACATGTCTCTGAGGGAGGAGTAAGGAGTAAGACAGAACTTGTTTGATCTCTGTAGCATGCCAATGGCCAATAAAACAAATTCCTGCAACAGGCTTTAGCTATCCAGTGACAGAATTCTCAGAGGTTGAACACACTGAAAAGTGTTGGCTTGTTGCTCTTTGAGGCAAGCCTTAGATGCTCTTAGTATGTGTGAATCTTGACATGCAAAACCATTTGTCTCATTGCATCATCAGACACAATGGGGCAAACTATCTGTATGATTATGCAGGGACATTGCAGAGTGTGCAGCAGATTTCATGCTACTGTGATATGAACATGAATATGGGTTCTTATCTGTCAGTTAATGGCAGATGCCGAAGTCTAAACTTGTGTTAGTAAGATGGAAGTAGTTGGAAAGATGAGTGGAAAAATGAGGCACCTGGGCTTCCTCCTGAGGTTCCGCATGAATTGCTGGAGTGGGGAGGGGCTCCTGGTGAGATGAAATAATAGGAAGAGTAATGCAAAGTTAGAGCTCTGAGGTTTCAGGCAAAAAGAGCAGGACACCATAATGACCATAATTCACCAGCTGGACAAAAATAACACTCCATAGCTCAATTAAGTTAGGACACAGTACTCAACCTACTGCGTTAATCAATAATTGCACCATAAGACTTTATACTTTTAACCTTAGGGTGCGGTGTTAAGAGCCATTTTAGCGGCTTTGAAAATATTTAGCTAATTCTTTCAATTGACATGACAGTGATATATATAAAACAAAGTGAAAAATAAATGATTTAGCCCTCACACGTCCTTAACATGAAAAGAAATTCTTAGTTAAAAAACAAATGCTAAATGATACCAAATTATATCAACCAGTAATCCATAGGGTTCTATTTAGGCTGTGCATAGCAGAAGCCCACTGCCAAATAGATAAGCAGCTCAGTGCTCCCTGCCCTTAAATATAGGGACTTGTCTTCCACAAAGTAAAAAGTAAGACCTGAAGCCTTTCAGGCAAGGGTATATAATTTCCAATGACCACTGCTTAGCTCAAACAATCACGTAAATTACTTCTGTGCCCCGCTCATAAGTAATTAGATGGCCATTTTTGGAAGTCTTGTTTGCAAAAGCCCCTATGTTTGCAAAAATGGCAGTTTAGCAAAATAGCATGTTGCCTTTGATTCCCATTCCCAGCAACAACCATTCCCCTTTTGACCGAGAAAATGGGACCAGAGAAAGGCTGTTGGAAGAAACGGCCATAGGCACGGTGGGAATTACAGGAACGTGAGCCTGAAGCTTAAGCAATGAAAATTACATGGAGGATCCTATGGTTTGTCTCAAATGTGCAAGCAGATGTGAGCTGTGGCGAGGAGGGAAAGGGAAAGGAGAAAGTGCATCTTCATCCAATCAGCCAGCGACTAACACTACCTAAAAGTTCTAACAGCCAATGATTAACATTAAAAGGTTAAGCTGGGCATTTCACCCATCTCTCCTCAGATACAGGTGCTTATGTTCTACGAGTGCGTGTAGTTGAAGGTAGAAACTATAAGATATGGATGGGCGGGTTCATGCGATGTCTATAGTTCCTGTGAGTGACAAGCAGATGCCAAGCAGTTGTTACCACAGGTTTCCTCTTGGTGGATTCTAAGCTGGAACTCTTGAGGAGGCTCAGGCTGGAGTCAATAGAGGCAGTCTGTTTGTTTCGTGTGTCTCCTGTCCTCTGGGATTTTACAAGAGGACACAAAGGGTTCACATGATCAAAGCCAGAAAATGTTAAGTTTGATGGGAAATCAGACAGAGGGGAAGGGTCCTCACAGTAGGCCTGGTCATCCCCAGCACTAAATCTCTGATTAATGCTGTCTGCTGGATCCTGAAATAGCTGCTTGTCTGGCCATGGAGTCTGGTTGTGTGCTCTGGCTTCCCTATTAGGGCCTTTAGCAGTTGGGTCTCGTCTGCCAACTGCTGCAATATTACCCATGCCAACAGGCCTTAAGTCCAGTACCTTTTCACTTCCAGATGATTCATAATTTGTTTTTCCTTCTTCAGTGTCATTAACTGATCTGTCACTTTCAGTATGGTGTTGTGGATTGACTCCCTTGTTTCCTTTCAACTTCTTCGACCTCTCAGGCTTCAAGGGAACGACTCGTTTTTCCTCTGATTGAGCAGCGCTGCTCTTAACATCACTCTTTAGAATGGCTGAGTCTCCAGTAGTTTTTGTTTTGTCTTTTCCACTTTCCGTACTTTGTCTCTGCCATCTGCTTCCATTATACTGATTTCTCATATGCTTATCTACTGCTGCATTGGGAGAAGCCTCGCCCCAGCTTCTTTCTTCATAGTTCCAAAAGTCTGAGCTCACAGAATCTTCTGCATGGGATGTGCCCACATACCTCCTTTCAGTCCAACGCCTCTCTGTTGGATATTCATCATAACCATTTGCATGAATGCTGTTCTCCAAATATCTCTCATGTGGAAGTCCATTATCATTATGACTGTCCACAGAATGCATGTCTTGGATATGTTCGTTCTTTAATGCAGAACTTTTAGCCCTGGCTCTTTGAGGCTTCTCTGGTGAAGGGATGGAGTCCTTCTTTGCTCTCCTCGTTATGCCATAGCTTCCCATTGTGCCGCCATGAGGCATATGGATTTCCCCTCTCATCACTTCCTCTCCTTCATGCTGAGAACCAGTGAGTGATGGATCTATTCTAGCAGGGCTCTTGTTCTTTTCCTCTTTTGAACTGAGGGTCAGGTCTCTTTGACAACCGTCAGGCTTCTCAATCAATAAGGGCTCCTCAGAGGCCTATATATCAATATAGAGTGAACAGTTTCAATTGCTTGTGAGTGTCATCTGTACACTCTATATCACTGTTGCCACAATGTGATTTTTGTTATAATGTCAAGGCCTGATGTGGGCCCTAGGATTCGGTCAAAGTATTGGGAGGAATTCATATCCACCACCATCTGAAAACTACTTGAAATCACTGGTTCTGTTTTAGATGTTTTATAAAATCATAGTAACATTCAGAACACACCAGTATTAAACCTGTGTCTCCACTGCAATTTCAAACTAGTGCTAGTTCACACTTAGCCAATGCCATGACATAAGAGTTGAACAATCTCCTGATAAAGAAAGACTTGTGACACTTTAAACAAAGAACGTCATTTAATAAAGATGACAATCAAGTGTTTTTGTCCAGTAAGAGTAAAGCTTAAAGAATAATTTTGACTGACAATCCCACTGAAGCTCATAATATGATGAGCACTAGGGCTGCACAATATATCGTATGCTAAATGTAATCGCAATATCGGTCTCTGCAAAACTGATCTCGAAGAAATCTGCAATATGCAAATTAACCTCTAACCAATCAGTGTTTTTGACAAGTTGACTAATCACAGCTCCAGGTGAGTTACTGGGTGTTCTGATTAATGAGGTCTTCATGTAATCCAACAAAAGTCTAATTTTTAACCATCAAAAGTGTTGGCAAATCAATGCATGAACGGGTGGGGCTAAGCCTTTTTGAATCCAGAAAAGTAATATGGGCCCTTTAATATCTTGAAAGACATTGCAATCGCGATATGTTGCAGTAAACTTACAATACTGATGTGTTGTCTGTATCGTGCAGCCCTAGTGAGGACTATGCATATTGTTGAGGCTATATAATAAAACATCCTGCTGCATACTGTGGGATCTTTAAGCCTCTTATACTCACAGCTTTTTTCTCTGGAGTGCTACCAGAAGAGGCTGCAGATAGGCGTTTCTCTCTGTGGACTAGTTTGCTGTTGGGTTCCCTCAGTGCTCTCTTCAGCTCGTTGATGCTGGCCTGATGCTTTTGCAGTACATCCTCTGGCTTATCCAGGAATTGCTGCAAAACAAATGTGTCAACAAGGCAAACTTCCTCATTACAATGTGTGAAATTACATACATTAATTAGGTATGTACTGCACACTGGGCAACAGTGGGTGTATTGCACTGTTTGTACTGCAAAGGAACTTCGGTGAATACACATGCCTTGGGTGGTGATTATTTTATACATTTATCTGGGATAGTTGCAAGAAAGGAAAGGAATACCTCAGGGTTTTTCAACCTCTTCTCTAAAGCAACCGCCCACTGGCTTCTATTATAATTGGGTTTTGAGTCAAAAACTTTTCTATTCGTCTTCAGGACATTTGTCAAAATTCTGTGGTAATCAGCTGATACCAATGCAACACATTTAAATTAGGTTAAAGAAACATTTAACTGTATAGCAATTAAGCCTTCCAAATGGAACTTTCACCACATATGAAAGTAAGTAAATATGACACAAGCTTGTGCAGTTTATGGATCTCTGCTTTTTGGTCCAGGTCCCGTGACGTCTTCTCACGGAAAAGGACAGAAACTAATGACAGGACCCTATTAGAGAGACACAGCTCAGGCAGTGGACGTGCCAAAAGTAGTACCTCCTGTTTAGGGCGTGGGGCCAAATCCTGGTCCAACTGGGAAGAGGGGTGAGGGAGTGAAGTATGGCGCAAGGCGATGCACAGCAAGGAAGTGGCGGGGGAGACGGTGGTAGAGTGAAGACAGGGAGGCAGAGCATGGTTGAGTTTAGAGGGCAAGGCAAGCAGCCAAACAAACAGAGCAGGTCTCTTAGATAGACACACACACACACTCAAGTCAGGCATGAAACTGCAGAGAGTGGAAAAGGTTGTGTCAATGTCCCAAATACACACATCATAATGTTATTTTCTCAATGGAAGACTGAATGCAAATTTCTAACCAAAAGTACCCAGGCCACTGACACAAATGACTTCAGCTTTCTCATGAAGGGCAGCCTGAAACATATATGAGGTGAAACACCTAAAAGAAAAGAAATCTTTCAACAATGTCACCTCTAATACCATAAAACTTCTGAAAGGAATCTAAAGTAGGAAGCGATGTGTGTGCCACTCTTTGATCCACCCAATTCAACATTCAAATGAACCAATTTGGCAATATGCTCACACCACTCTGCTATTTCTGTACCATCTGTTTCAGCTCCTCTCTAAACTCACAAAGTGCACTCCAAGACTGAAAGTATTCACTGAAGTAATGAGCTTCTAGGTGACGCAGATGTGGCAGCCCAGGCTCGTTAAGTGAGCCCAAAAACACAAGGGCAATGTTTAAGTCATTCTGAATTCATTCTTATCAGTTGTTTTGAAAGAGCAATTCATTGACCTATCCATGCTCTGCCCACAAATGCCATCTTTTAAAGCAGTTTGGACCAGCTTTACAGAATTGGCAAAAATCCTATGGACCCCCTTCATTGGGGATGTTCAAATACTAGTTTATCAAGGTAACACTGAGAACAGAGGAGGATCGTTTCAGTATATTTTGTTCTAGTTAATATAAAACAGTCATGATTCGTATTTGCAAAGAATAATACACTAATTGCTGCACCTATCAGACCTTGGTGTTTCACTGAATATTTCCTCCCTGACTCCCAGTATAACAAATATCCAAATATCAATTTCAGTATTGGAATACTGGGACCTGGATAAAGTAACTGAGTATTTAAGTAATCATATACACTGAGCAGTTAGGATACACTGAATGTAGATTTTGGCGTGTAACCTAATGCAAGCATGTAATGTAACTGCAAATCTGTCATTTACAACTTGCCTAATTCCAAAAAGCTACAACACAGTTTAGCAGTGTTGCATTTTAAACCGGAAACGCAACATTATGAAGTGAACTCCAACCATAATCTATAAAGTCGAATGCGATTATGTATTTATTAATTGATTGATTGACTGATTGCCAACAGTTGCTTCAAAAGAACATAAACAGACCATGGATAGGTAAATAATTGCTCCATCTAAAAACTGACTGATTTATGACCACACAGACTGGTTTGTAATCATGGCTAATGAAACGGTGATCTCATCGCTCATCATAATGAACTTCACAGCCATGCTATTGGCATCTACAAAGAGGTAGACAAATAGACAGACAGACAGTCAGATAGACAGACATATGCTAGACACCATAAAATACCTCTGCCTTAGAGTCTAGAGGAGACCCGGGCTCCTCCCTCTGCAAGCAAGAGAATAGAGGAAATAGCAATTAGTAGAAAGAGGAGGGAGGCATTAAAAGATAGCAGAGAAATTAATCTGGATTAGATTGAGAAATTTGCAGCAAGGCACAGCAAAAGCAGGACAGTATACTGGCTGATTTGGAAAAAGTCAGGAAGAGGCAAGTTATATTCGCAGAGAGGAGAGATTAAGAAAACAGCTAGAAATATATTCCTATATGAGCTCATGAGCAGCAGGAGTAAAATAGGGAAAGAGAGAGGAAGAGAAAGAGTACAGGGTAGAAGAGGGGGGTAGGCAGGGACAGAGAAAAGTGGCCTAAGAGGAGATGGATTACATTTTCAATTGGAGGAGAAGGCAAGGCCAGAGGTGAGTGTTAGTCAGGTGTTAACATAATGTGGTTGGATTCCAAGAGCTGAGTGTAAATATCTGATGAATAATCATTTACTGCTGGAACGTCGTATCCTTTTCAAGTGTATTACAGATAATTTTGCAAATTCCTCTCCTACTGCTACTTAAATAGCTACTGCTCATTAAGTAGCCACTGCTACTTAATGGCACTTGTCATTACATAAGGAGCTTTAAAATGATGTCTTAGTCTTTTTTAAACTTGTATTTCTCATGCTGATTAGGTTTCCCAAGAAATTTTTGGCTCTATTTTAGCATTAGTTTCATTCATTACAGTTATTAACAGTTCTACTCTACCTTCAGCTCCATAGCCTTTGAGGGAGTGCCATCAGATTCTGATCCTTTATCATCGATTTGGTCTTTATCCTGGTACAGATCCTGCTCCTGGCCAGCCTCCATGTAGTCTTGGTCCAGCTCATCTCTGTGCAGACTACGTGCAGGTTCACTTGGTGTGTGCTGAGACAACCTGTCCATTGTGTCCCCCAGAGCAGAAGCTGACAGTAACACAGTAATGGCATAAAACAAGAGGAACATGCATGGTATCTCAAAGCTTTAACATGTACTTCTTTACATTCATTTCTCATTTGAGAATTAAATAGTTAATTGTGATTATTCACATTATTTTGTATAAGTAATCAATCACATTTGTATTATTTGCTTAGATTTCACCCTAAATATTCCAGTGCATTTATAGCTGTATGAGTGGATAAAATAAGCTTCAGCAGAATTTATTATTAATTTAAATAATGCAGTATTTTCAGCACAGGGTGGACATGAACCTGAATATGAAAAAAAAAAACATTTGATTTTTTATTATTAACACAGTTTTCATGACTGACATCCAGTGAGAGCAACAGTGGCTGCATGTTCTGAATAATAAGTGTATACATCATATATGCTCTATAGTCAATGGGTTCAACTCCTCTGAGACTGTAGCCCTCTCTCTATTGTCGTTCATACACTTCATGGATTCTTGTTACAGTGGAGGCTCTCAAGGGAAACTGTAGTTTTCCACTTTGCTGCAGCATAAGATGCCAGAGATATCAATTTAAAAGCCATTTAAAACCTCTTCACAACTGTAGCGCTCTCGTTCAGAAAGTCATAGTAATAGCGCTGGGCTTCAGTTTGCATTAATAATTTGATAACATGATAATTACACAATACTAATTTAAACAGCAATAAATAAGTTGTGGTTTACATCCATATAATTGAAGCAGACAGAAAAAGGTGGTAGAAATATGAATTATTTATTATAGATAACGCTAATTTATTTTCAATAAAATTAATATGCTGTCACTTTGAGAGAGACGAAATCTAGCCATTCATTTACAACAGCATAAATCAGCATTTCAGGTAAGAGAGTGAGCATGCTTACATACTTTCAGTGGTGTTTTCAGTTTTCAGCAATCTTTATTGCTATTTTAAGTTGAGTCTTCTGACAGTTGTGGAGTTAAATATCTTTAAAATGTAGATGTTTGTTTATAATTTATTGATTTATACTCATTTTAAATTCTTAAAAATAAATTATCTTCAGCACATGCATTTTGTTATCTTCAAAATACTACTCTTCAAACTGAGCAATGGGAAAAGCATATAATAAATGGCTAATTATATATAACAAATGGTATGGAATAGTAATGTGAAAAGATTACTGAACGTCTCACGCTAGGAAGAAACTCAAAACCCTACCTCCATCTAGACTGCGCGACAGTAAGTACCTCCGGCTAATGGATCGCTCAAACTGAGGCGCCGGCCTGTCAATCAGAGCGCTGGCCTGACGAGTCTGGGCCTGCGTCCGCCCACTGTAGCGGAACTTTGAGCCAATCACTAAAAAACCTTTAGGTGGGGGTTCAGGTGAGACCAATCTGTGGAGGAACAAGAAGGTCCAAAACAAAACTTTACTCAGACATATTAGATTTCTTTGTGGGTTTTTTTGACTGACTACACTCTGTCGTTATCGCAGTAAAATGAAATGATACACATATAAATTCACACCCCTCACACTTCACTCAAGCTGACTGGTGTTTTTTAAGGGAGTATTTATTTAGCACTCATGACTCAGACTCCTAGCAATGTAAAATGCATTTAGAAAATGAGGGAAAAAGGAGGAAAGAGGGAAAAACAGCTCACAGCAACAACAATCTGTCAGAACACTAAATAAAGCCTTTTTCTTTTAAAATAATAAATAAAATAAGAAAAGAGAACAGTGCTAAGTAGGGCCTGACCAATAAATTATTTGTCTGACAAAATTATGCAGATTTGACACTATTGACAAAAATACATAAGCTCAACGGACAAAAAATGGAGGAGCATCCATAACTGATTATGCATCCACTTGCTTTAATAACAGCAATCCATTCAGGTAAGGATTACACAAGTTTCTTGTCCATTGTAGCCCACTGTTCCAGTAACTAGGTGTACATTTCAGCTAAAGTCAATCTGTGCCTATTTCAGCATTTCACCTGCTGTTCCAACATGAGAATCAGGATTAAGTTCTGGTCAGTCTGTGTTCCAGTGTTCCCATCATGTCTGTTAAACCAGTCACACACAGATGCCCTACAGGTGACCTGGAATGTGGGAATGTCAGTGTTCTGCTCAGAGATGAAGCACAAAGTTAGTGGAAGAATGGGCTAGAGAGACTGTTTTTCCTTACCAGATATGATTAACACTGTCATGTGGGCAAGGGTACATAATAATAATACATTTTATTTGAAAAGCGCCTTTCAAAACACTCAAGGACACTGTACACAACAAAATGATAAAAACAACAAGCATAAGAGCAGACAATTTACAGAATCAACATAAAACAATCAAAAATAAAATTATGGCAGAGTGGAGAAGATTATGTTGAATAAGCTACTTTGAACAGGTGAGTTTTGAGCCGAGATTTAAAAAGAGGAAGAGAAGTGATGTTTCTTATGTCAGAAGGTAAAGAATTCCAAAGTTGAGGAGCATGTAGCCAAGTATTAGAAAAAAAGAAATGACACATGTCTTTAACTTTTGTCTGGGAAGTGGCTTGTTTTACATTGTAATGAACAGACTGTGATGCAAAGAGAATCACTCTTATGCCACAAGAACTATTAAGCTGACTGAAATAAACTGATTTTTGTAGTGAAAAGGTTTTCGGTGAAATGTGGCTGCCAACAAGCATTTGACTATTAAGATCTGAAAACTGACCATCACATCAGTCAGTGAAGTGCAATTTTATAATTTACTGGAATCACAATTACATTGCTCAATATTATCTCATTTACAGGAATTTTTAGCTTTTTAAAACTGCTTTCATATCAGTTTCACACATTTTAGTATCAGTCGAGCCCTAGTGCTGAGTGTTCTGTGAGGAGCGGCAGTGAGAGCCTACCTGAAAAAAGTGTGGTGTTCAATGCAGACCTTCCACAAGCGCTTGGAGGCTCGATGGTTGGGCAGCTTGAAGCCAATGGTGCTCTCAAACTGTTCATACTGGAGGTGCAGGGGAGTGTGTGTGCATGTGAAGGAGGGGGGTGAAGGGAGAAGGGCAGTGTGTTACTACAGACGAGATGGTGAAGAGGTGCAGCTTAGAATACTGTGTGTAGAACATGGTTCAGTGAGTTTACAAATTAGGATAGGCTGCAGGTAGACATGAATGAATTGTCCCAAATGACTAACTAGGAGACCGTGAATATGGGGGTGGGCAAAGGTGTATAACAACTGTTATTACAGATTATAATAGTCTTAGACTAAACTGCCTTTATGCTGCAATTTACACATTCACTTTTCATTGCTGCGAGATCACAATCCCCTACTTTCATTTTTTTAGAGCTGGCAAGATAAGTAATTTAAAAAAATTGAAAAATTATCAATGAATTGAGAAGTCATCATTTGTCAAAGAGGAACCTGGGGCTGTAAGAAAAGTGCTCATCTTTTGCATCCGAGCTCATGTTTGCTCCTGTAATTAGTTCTACCATTATTCTTTAATAGTAGTTTCTGATAACTTTCTCACAGTTACTACTCAATGGATCCACTATTTCTTCATCTTTGCCCTCCTCTTAGTTTCTCTATAAAAATCAGTGTAAAAAGATCTCACAATGACTATTAAAGTATTAAACTACAATTAAGCAGGTAAAATGATTTCCCTGCATGCCTACACTCCAGTTCACTGCGGAATTTAAATAAGGCAAAACAGACTCAAGGTTTGTGCATACACAACGGGGAAAATAATTACAGTGGTCCCAGCCCCTTTTTAAAAAACATTTCTATCTACCTTTTACATTGTGTAAAAGTTACATAACATTGCGGTAGTTAAGAACACACTGTCCTTCTCCTATCAAGATACAATTCCTGAGCAGCTATTAGAAGACACAGGTTAGTAAGACATTTTGAAAAGACGAAGTACAAAGGCTCTGGTTTCTGCGTTGGAGTCTTAGCTCAGTCAAGGCAGAATTTGAAAGGAACAGGCACGCTGCATGTGCTGCTAAAGATAATCACATTAAGAGAAGAAAAGCACGGCAAGCAAAGACTTCAGACTTCGAACACAGATAACCCCTTCTACAGCCTCTCCTCTTCCTACCTTGACTGTCTTTCTCCCTCACTCTCTCTCTCTCTCTCTCTCTCTGTCTGAAGGCATTTTGCTTTTGCTTTTGTGATTTGTGACTATACGCTACTGAGAAGCAGGATCAAAAGACTGTGACACAGCTTTGACACGATCAGTGGACTTTGTAACTCAAGTAAGGTGCACTGATTTTAAACACCACTGCAGTGCTATGTTCTTCATCTTTATATAACAATGTGGAATACAGATAAAAAACATTCGAAATTTAATACAAGGGTTTTTCTTTCTGGAGAATCGTAGCAGTAACTCGTTCTTATTTTCTTCTAATTCAACACTAGGTTACAAGCATATTTTTCTCTGTAAGATGTTCATAAGCAGAAACTCAAGCATAATAATGTCTGTTTGTTAAAGGGGCTAAAGTGCATGTTAAAGTTTTATTTACAACACACATTATATATGTATGTGTGAGCGTATGTGTGTGTGTGTAAAAATGTAAAAAATGACTTTTAAATCTAATAAATGTGTTTATAAACAGTATCTAAGAAGAAAACCTTGAAAAAGACCTTTTTCTCTACCTCTCCAGGGCGGATTTTGATGTAGAAGTTGCTTCTTTTGTAGGAGATTTTGAGGATCTTGGGCCAGGCAAAGCGATTAATACGCAACCGGTCCCTGTAGATCAAAAGGCCACTGGCACACACACCCAGCATTATGTCAATGCCCTCTGAGTCCTATAAGACACCATATATGCACACACAGACAGGAATGAAGCACAGAAATAAAAGATTCTAAAGATGCAAAATTTACTTTTAACAGTACACAACCAAGTACAGTTGTGGTCAGAAGTTTACATACACTCATCATGGGTATGAATGTCATATTCATTTTGGGCTTTTAATGATTTATTTGAACCGTTATTTTTCCAGGGCAGAATGATTACATGACATACAACTTCAATGATTTTTTAAAACAAGAATTGGGTGCACAAGATTGAATTTATTTAGGATTTTCTCTAATCAAAACAGGGTCAAAATTATACATACAGGTTCAAATATATACATACACCCCAACTAAATCCTTTATTAAGTTGTGCTGAAGATTCTAGAATGTCTTAACTTGACAAGGCTAGGACCTGTTAATTTCTCATTAGTGATCACGATTAACTGCAGCCGGTAGTTTCTCTTTGCCAGCATAAAAAGGATGATTGACAGCATTCATTGGATTGACCAATACTCAGAACAATGGGAAGGTCCAAGTGAAGATCTAAGAATGAGAATCGTAGATTTACACAAGTTGGGAAAGTCTCTTGGAGCCATCTCTGAACAACTGCAGATTCCAAGATCATCTGTTCAAACAACTGTACGTAAGTACAAGTTATTCGGATGTGTCACCACTTTGCCAAGGCCTGGAAGAAGACCCAAACTGTCACCCTCACATGAAAGGAAACTGTTTTGGATGTTCAAGAACAAGCCAAGGACCACCAAGACTCAAGCCTGCCATGAACTGGAAGCTGCTGGAACATCAGTGTCA
>JBBPCZ010000142.1:2287695-2301479 GCA_037974445.1 Brycinus macrolepidotus | reverse complement strand
TCTCGTCCAACATCAGTGTCTGACCTCATAAATGCTCTACAGAGTGAATGGACACAAATTCCCACAGAAACTCCAAAATCTTGTGGAAAGCCTTCAGAGAAGAGTGGAAGTTGTTATAGCTGTAAAGGGGGACCAACTCCATATTAAAGTCTATGGATTAGAATGTGGTGTCATTAATGTCCTGTTGGTGTAATGGTCAGGTGTTCCAATACTTTTGTCCATATAGTGTCTGTAAGTAAAAACAGAACACTTGTTCTTGAGGTGGCTGAGATTGTCGGTGCAGGACATGATCACACGAGTCAGCAGGAACAGTAGGGCTGCAGTGCATAAAGCCCTCATAACAAAGTGTAATTAGTTCAGTGATGTAAAAATCACTGATCTACAAAGATGTGGAAAAATGTGATATGGTCAGATGAGTAATCTTTCACCGTATTCTGCACAACGGGGCAAGTGCATGTGTGCCAAAATACTTGACTTGTGAAGTGAGTGGTCCGGGGGCTCTAGTATGAAACATTTTTATCGTGATATCGTGATGGGAGTCAAAATTATGTAAATTGTATGCAATCACCTGATCACAGCCCAACTAAACACCTGTAAAACCTGGTCTATAGGCTGGTGGCCCAACCTCTTATATTGAGTTTTCCTTAAATATGTTGCCTTCTACATATGGAAAGTGCTGTTTAAACACCTTTATAATAAAAAACTGAGCTTAGTTGTACATTTGTACCTTAGCATGATGGAGATCAACCCCATACATGGAGAGCTTCTTCGCATTCTCCAGAAAGTTCATCTCTGCCTCTGCAGGACTCATGCCCCTAAAGCAAAGCACACAAATTATCATCATTATCATCGTCATCATTATAATTATCATCAAGGTCATAAAATACATTATAATCTTCATCAAGCCACCAGAATCTCAAAATGAAAACTTGCGGGGGGAAAAACGCTAAAAGCGGAAAGGTGGGAGTTTGGAAGTTTCTGTTTAAAAGGATGGCACTGATTCCAGCATCTTTTCCTCCTCAGTCTGGTCACTGGCATTAATTCATCTCCCACTGCGTGGCCTGTCTGTTTTGTGTGCTGGCTTCAGCTCAGTCTCACTGAGAGTGTTCATAATGGGTTTGCGTAGCTTGGTCCAAGAGTACGCCAAATTATAATGCCTGAATAGTGTTTGACACATTTTACAACTTTAGAAGAACATATTTCTATGTTAATACTAGCTTACTACAATTCACTTACTTCTGTATCATTTCATTCACCATCTGTATAATGTCTAGCAATAGGTTAGCTAAGACAACTAATCCCTGTAAAAACAGGCTACACTGATTTGACAAGATTTATAATTTAGTTCATCCAAAGGCAAGACAGTACAAACAGAAATGACACATAGAAATTTTAATGAAGGATTAACTCCACTCACACTAAACACAGTCATGTTGTAAACCGTAAAATAATAATAATAATAATAATAATAAAATAAAAAACGTAACATTTTAAGGCCACTTGTTGCACTGGATTTATTGAGTTGTCTCAGCTTGAGGGCACCAGAGGTTTCCTCAGGGCATCTAAAAAAAATCAAGTTGACTTCAAATGTCTTTTTTAATAGCACATATATTCTAATATCTAACAGTGTAATGCAGTTTTGAGGCCCATTCTAAGTTTGTCTTTCCTCAAAGGCTTTACATTAAGAACCAAGCATCTTAGCCTTAACCTAGAATACATGAAATTATACATGCTCATTCCAAACCATATTCTGAAGGATTTTACAGAAGACTTACAGCTGGAACAGAGTTTGTGCTAAGGAATTACCCAAGATTTTTTATAATAAAAGTGTTTTCTATAAAACAGTGTCATTTAGATATTCTGTTCTATTAAATCTTTTCCCCAGAGTGTGTCTTCACAATGAAATAAACATTTTAATTTTAACATTATCCAAAGACTAGATTTTTAATACGCAGATTTCTGAATATTTAAGTGGATAACATCTCATTTGCATATCCAAATGAGGTGGGGGGGGGGGGGACCGTTTTACATATACAGCGATGACTGAAGTTGAGTGTTTACACTAAACAGCAGCTTTAGAATAAGAAACAGTTCCTAAAATTTCCTGAAAGTCCCTTAAAGGGGTAACAGCCTATGATGAATATGTGTGTATGGTAGAACATCCCCTTGCCTGTATGTGCGATGGAGTTCCATCACCCTCTCCTCCAGCTCGCGGGTCTGGTTAGGGGCGAAGCGGAACTCGCTGATGTAGTCTGGCCCGTGCTCGTCTGGGTCGTAGTCTCCCAGCTCAGCCTGCACAGCGTATGAGCCCAGCAGAGCGTGTGTGACGAATGAGCACGGCAGGCGTCCAGACAACATGTCCTCCCTCAGCTGTAGACAAAGGTAATATCTACACAAACACACACACACACACACACACACACACACACACACACACACACCAGAACCATTCACATGGCAACCAGGGTGCAGACTCTGTCCTCTGGAGTGTGTTACTCGAGGTGCTAAGTGACACCGTATTTGCTTTTGAGAGCGTGCCTAAGAACACAACATATGTTAGGGACATGGGGCATTACAAGGAACACAACTGAAATCCACAAGCTCAGGATTAGTCAGCTGTAGATGCAAGTGGTTTGGGCTGGTTCAGGCTTTTCAGAACAGAGGCTGGAACTCGAACAGACATTTCATGCCTGAGATACATGTTCTTGCTTTTAAATTTCATCCATTCTTGCTGTTTTATACAGAAGACCAGCAGCAGCACATACAGTGCACTTTGATAAAAACAGGTGCGAGTTTCTCAGCTGGGTGTAAAGATGCTGAGTGGATGTACTTGTTCAGTGTTGTGCGAATTGCGAAATATTCTGCGAGCATTTTCGTAAACGCACAAACAGCAAAACAGCACAGCAGAGATGGAAAAGTCGCATGTGGGAGAGTAAAGCTTTTAGCCAGGACCATAGCACTCACCGAGTGATGTCTTCTATCAGCTGAGAGGGATCAGGAGGATAGAATTTGACAGCAAAGGAAAACTGCCAGGAGCCCACTACGACCAGACAAGCAAAAACAATGGGTTAGCAAAGGGTTGTGCCCTTTGAAATGCACCATGAGAATACACTTTTGCTTTATTCACTGAGGTGAAAACGTGAGAGTGCATGGCATGCATTAAGGCTGCACGATACTGACAAAGCACTAGCATGGAGATTAAATTGTTACACAGTACAACTTCTACATGCCTTGCATACATTAAAAACACAAAACTGCGATGTGGTCAAAAATGTGTCTGAGGGAATTTGTGTCCTTCCAGTCAAAAGAGGATTTGTAAGGTCTGGCACTGACATCAGGCCTTGTTTTCCAGTGAAGAACTGATGTTCTAATTCATCCCAAAGGTGTTGGATGGGGTTGAGGTCAGGGCTCTGTGCCGGCCAGTGGAATTCCTCCACACCAAACTCATCCAACCATGTCTTTATTGACCTCACCTCACCCTGGAAAAGAAAAGGGCCCTCCCCAAAATGTTGCCACAAAGTTTGCGTAAAATGTCTTTGTATACTGCAGTTAACATTACATTTCACCAGAACTAATTGGCTGAATTCTGCACAACAGCCCAGCTCATTATCCCTCTAACAAACTTTATTGTTGGCACTGTGCATTCTGTTAGGTAGAGCTTCCCTGGCATCTGCCATACCCAGATTCATCCATCAGACTGCCAGATCATGATTCACCACTCCAGAGAACACATTTCCACTACTCCACATTCCAGTGGCTGTGTGTTTCACACAAATACAGCCAATGTTTAGCACTGCCCTTGGTGATCTTAGACTTGTGTCTGCCATAGAAACCCGTTTCACAAAGCTCCCATTACAGTCTTCAGCACTCAGCAGCTCTACTCCAAGAGTTTTGGAGGTCTACACCTTCATGGCTGAACTATTGTTGCTCCTAGACACTTCCATTTCAAAGTACTAGAACTTACAGTTGGCCAAGGCAGATCTAACAGGGCAGAAATTTCACAAACTTTCTTGTAGCAAAAGTGGCATTCCATGACTGTGCCACACTTAAAATCACTGAACTCTTTAGTTTGACCCACTCTTCCGCCAGTGTTTGTCTGTGGAGACTGCAAGGCTATGTGCTTGAGTTTATACGCTTGTTAGCAATGCGTGTGGCCTAAACTCCTGAACTCAATAATTATGAGGGGTGTCCACAAACCTTTAGCCTTATAGTGCATCTTCAAGATGCACTGCATTCCAGAATGCAATACAGTCTTTTCAGGAGGACATAACCACTTCCGTATCTGCCTGATTAGGCCTCAATGTTTTTTTCAACAGCCCTGGATTCACCCTTCTATGTGTACAAAAATGAAAGGAAAGAAAACAGTCCAGAGGCTGCTGCCAAAGGCAAACAATCAGCACAGCATTAGCTTTCACACTCACGTGTGCAGTCACACTGCTTAATGTTCAGGCAAAATAGTACAAATTACAACTTATGAATGTAAAGAAAATGCAGAAAATTGCAATGCAGGAAAACACAGGTGTCTTTGGAAGCCGCATTGACCCACACAGATAAATCCAAAGTTGGCATATTTAACACACATTGGCACATTTATTTTTTGGTTTCAGAAATGGTAGAAAATGGTTATCAAGTGCTTTTTAAAAGTCATGCAGGCACATCTTTTGAAATAAAACCATGCACGCTGCTGAAGAACCGCAAAGCAGCTAGCAACGGTTGCTAAGAAGTGATTGAAGGAATAATAAAAGTGAGATTGACTAAACCCCTGATGTTGGCAGTCTACTCTCGTGGTGCTCTGTGGTGCTGCACACAGTGTTTGTCTCATACTGGATACTATAGTGTATTCAAGTATGAGGAGCAGTGAGCAGTATACAGGACACAGTTTGCTATTTTGAGCACAACCCTCATAATTGGTTAGAGGGCTAATGTGCATGCTGTAGCCTTTCACAGTAAAAGCATTTTAATGACCAATATCACAATAATGATTATAGAATGATACACTGTACAGCTTTACCATGTATTTGGGAGAACGGGGAGCAAACATTAGGCTTTCTTAATGCACTCACCTCGGATTTGTTTTTTTATCTCTTTGGAGGGGTCCAGCCAGTTCTGAAAGCAAAGAGAGCAAAATTCCCATGAGGTTCTTTCAAGCAAAGCCATACAGCAGAGTGAGGAAAACTACTGAACTCTTTCATCAGAATGCACAGTGCATCTCTGGCTTGGCCCAAGCAATAATCCTATATACATTCCACTAAATGGTCAGTGCATTAATATTCAGCAGCCACAGGAGCATCAGGGAATACATAAATGTCATCTCATCCCTACCATTCTGGCTTAAGGTCACCCAATTCTGTCCAAGGCTCTGAAGTGTTTGCCTAACTCACACACACACACACACAGTCCTATATTCCAAAACATTAGTGTCTGTACATTTAGAATAAAATTGAGAGTTAAAGGACCCAATTCTTGAACCTTGTTTTTTTTTTTAATAAGAGTGGTATGCAAACATTTTTAAAGCTGCAAAAATTACAATTCATTCCGCAGTCTATACAGACCATTTATGGAAACTAAGCTTTAAACGCAAACTGTTTCAGTCTATCATGATTGTGATGTCACAAGACATCAGTTACAGGAGAGGAAGTTTGTTCAGTACATTTAAGTCCATGATGCTTTTGACAAAGGCACAACAAAGGGCAGCCAATTAGAACAACCACAGCTTGTTAAAAGGATAAAGAGAGGCCAAGTTAGTCTTTCTTTTGGGTTTTGTATATATACAGGGGAGATAGAGTAAGAATAAAGTATACACATAAAATGTAGAGAACACAGTCACAGATACAGAGATACACAGTACACAGTAACTATAAAATTACAACTACATTTGAAAAAATGATATCGACTACTCTGAAAATCCACTAAGCTCCCCAAAAGCAGTAATAAACATGTTAACTGAAAAATCCTTACGTACAGGTGCCTCTTACACAGTCATGCCATGAGCTGTTTGTTGTTCAAAGCGCAGTTGACGAGTGAAACGGCAATCCAGCTTAGCAGCACCCTGCAGCCTGCTTACTCCCTGAAAAAACACCTTTCCTCTCTGATCCTACTCGCAGTCAGTGCCATGCACTGCACCGCCGCTGCCAACACCTCGGGAAGCTCGCTCACTCCCCGGCTCTCACTAGCAACGCCTTCACACTCCACTCAGTGGGTTTTCAGTAGCGAAGGACGAGACAGACTTCTCACTGTATCGGGGTGCAAAGACACCTCCAGTGGGCAAAATGACATGGTGGAGAACAAGGCACAGCCGTAATCAGAGGGAAGGCCCAACTAGATCTGAGTTACCCCTGAAAGGGGTTGACCAGCATCAATCAGACACTCACTACAGAGCCCCAGGCATTCAGGGTATTCAGGGTTCTCTGCAAGAAATGTTATCTCCAACAGTGGCAATATATGTGCATGACAGAACCAGAGCTACAGTTATTTATAGAAAGCAGGCAGCAATTGAAGGCGGGAATCTTTAGGGAAAGTGTTGGCGGTAGTTGGTGTTCATGCAAAATTCTGGAAATAATGAAAGCACTCAGGAGATTGTCACTGGGACTGAGAAAACTGAGAAACTGCAAGCACATAGTAACATTTAATTTATTTCATCGTGAGCTAATATTCAAATGTAACTGCATTATTATCATACATAGTGAGTTTTGCAATGAATTAAAATTACATTCAATCTGCAGTTCGTATCAACAGGCTTGAATCTGCATGTTTGACTTTTCTTCTTTTTTTCAAAACATGAAAAAATGTAAAGGAATGAAACAAGACTATAAACAAAAACAATACATTCTCCAAACTCAAATCATGATCTACATATTATTCTGCTTATAAACCCAAATGTGGTATTGATAATTTTGAATCAACATTTTCGGCACAACTTCTTTGCTTTACTACCTTTCTGAAGTTTTAAATCACCTCTCTTGTTAATTGCTGCAGACAATACAGAATGTATTTTAAGAGCTATGTTCAATTTTTTAAGTACTTAGGGAAAATGAAGAAGTTGTGATCATTGATGAATGTAGTAATATATTTATAGTAATTCCTTAACATCAGGACTTTTAAAATCTACAGCTCTGTTCAATATTCTTGACACATTTCTTCATTAACAGGTTTTTACAAAAACATTGGAAGCTGTAGGTATACATTACTGAAAACAACTACTCCACTGGAATAGTGGTGTATGAGTGAGAAATAATTAATACTAAATATACCACACATTTGCTAATGCCGCCCATTCCTACGGCAGTCATTCATAATTAGAATTTTGATGAAAGATGGTGAATGTACCTTTTGGGTGTCTGCATCACAGAAGGTCAGGCCAAAGTAGTCCTTCTCCAGCAGATTCAGATGCTCACACACCATGTCCAGCAAGGCTTGCCCCTTACAATTCTTCTGTCTCAGCACATACACACACAGACACAAAGGAAGAAAAGCAGAAGTTGACACATCTAGCTAGTGTCAAAGATGACCTTGCATTCATAAACTTAAGATGTGCCAGAAAGGGTTCTTTGTGTGATGCTATGAGAGAACCATTTTTGGGCCCCTAAAGAACCTTTGTTTAAATGGGATGTGTGAGTGTGAAGAACTTTTTTAAAGTTTAAAGAACATCCACATAATGTAAAGATTCTTAGAAGAATCCTTAAAATAGGGTAATAACCCCTTTACATTATGTCTTCACTTTTTTATTCTTTTAAAAGGTTCTTCACTCACACGCCATTTACAAAAATGGTTCTCTTATGGTATTGCTGAAAGAACCCTTAGCGGCACCTTTATTTTTAAGAGTATACTCCTTTCACACAATCTTAATTGAGCACTGCTTTTGTCCCCTTCCTGGGGAATAGGTCATTTAACAGCTAATTTGCAGTGTCAGTGATGTGGTCAGGAATAGATACACACACACTGTGCCTGAAAATAGTTCAGCATTTCCAAGTACAATCTATCCTGTTCTATGATTAGAATCACATTTTTTTCCTTTCTCTTAATTCTGTGTTCTGCTAGATCTGAACACTACTGTACTGTGTGCTTAAGAGCAGAGATGCTAAGACTGAACAGATGCATGCATCACAAATAAAACCATGTGTTAAGGTTATGCATATTACGCTTCTATTATGTAGCCAGGGCCCAGCATGTGGACCACCTCAAGGCCACACCCAGCTATTCAGCACAAAAGTGTGGCAGAGGCGAGGTGATTAAGACGCCAGCTTTGGCAGTGCTCGTCCACAAAGACGCCAAGCATTCGCCTCCCAGGGAGCCTGGTTCCCGCGGCGACAGGGAGACAGAGCAGCTGTTTCCATGGAAACAGAAGTGGTGAGGGTTTTTTTTTCTTTTTTGTGCGTCTGTGTCTCCTCCCAATCTCTAATAGCTGAAGCACAAGGCTCCATGTGTTTTTTTTTCTTTGAAAATAGACAGAGAGAGAGAGAGAGAGAGAGAGAGAGAGAGAGAGAGAGAGAAAGAGAGAGAGAAGGTGTGGAGGGGCACCAGCGAGCAGAGAAAATGCTCTTAGAAATGCAACAGACATGGATGAGTTAGCAAGGGAGGCCCTCAATTACTCAGGCACATTAGAGTGGGATTTCAGGGCAGTTTAATATTTCTCGCCAAAATAATGAAATCGAGGCAGTCGATTCTGATGGTTCCCCAAGCGCTGAAACCCATCCAAACCCACAGATGAGATTTTCACCCTCATCACAGTGCCTACACAAGAGTCTCTGCCACACTTGTTGCCAAGGGTGATTCATGGGGGGAGTTTGCCTTCTAATCAGTAAGCAAGTGAAATGGGCCATCTTCTTAAAAAGAAGATTATAATAAATATGCACATGCCAATGTGAAGATTACACACCAGCACCAAATGATCAGTGTCCCCATGTCTGTACCTGCCAATTTTAATGCAAATGCTGACATAGATTTGTTACACTTTAGCATATAAATAGAGGATGTTGCAATAAAAATAAATATTATGTTCTCTCAGCAGTTTGGTTATTCTGTGCAGACCCTTCAGCGTGTCCCCTCATGCATTTCATAGGGTGATTACAACACCAAGTCTGTACTAAACATCAGTCACATCTTACCAGGACTGCCAAGTCAAGTCAAGTATGGAATTAATTATCCAGGCTCCGCCCACAGATGTGCTAATGTAGTAACTTTTGTGTTTGGACAAATTTTATAGGATGTTCAACCCCACTGAAATGTCATTCATCCTAACACATTTAGGATGGAGTTTATATTTGCTGTATGAGCAGGAATGTGCTTACATGACCAAAAAACAGGGACAGTGCAATTTCAATTAAACAGACCTACAATTAAGTATTAAAATCTAATGATGAGAAATTGTAATTAAAAATGCTGATTGTTCCTTTCGTTTTCCTGCGCAGCACAAATACATTAAAAGTCTGAGCTGAAGCAGACAAACAGTGAAAATGTCAGTCATGTGAAACCTTGATTTCTATGAGAGACATTACACATGAGATTTGTAAACAAGAGGGAGCACAACACCCACTACAAGATTCCACACAGATGCTATCTATTTTGGTTTATTATTTTACAGCCTAGTGTGTCCTGAAATCTGGGATCAGCCAAGGATTTTCATTTCATCACTTACAAAAACTACTATTCACATGCATACGAAATAAATATCATTTGAAATTAATAACACTAATTTTCATAATTTAACAAACTTTGTTGTGCTCCAAGTTAAACGAGAATGTTGCGTTTTGTAATCCTTGTCCAACAGTTTTATGGACAGAGCATAGTTTGTGTGCATCTGTACAGAAATAAAAGAAAGGGGGTTGTAAGGGTTTTATGAAAGCATAAAGAGGATTATGCTGCCCAAAACCCCTGTAGTTCATTATTATTGATGGTATGTGAGCTCAGGAATCAACGCGGAATGAGGAGTCAATTACCAGTGGGGGATCTTTATCCAGAGGCACTTAATTTATCGCTTCAAATACTGTATCTCATTCAGTGCATTTTGATCAAGGTTATCAGAATATAAATGAGCTGCTGCTTCAGTGCCTCTTGTCAGTTTGCTCACCAGAGGTGCTGCCACACGATGGTCACACTAACAAATACACACACAAACAAACGGCCCCTTAACTCCTTTTCAAAGAGCAATTGTCACGAAGGCTGCACACAGAGATCTAACTTGTTACCACTATAACTGAAGGGTGAATAACGTAATCATTATCGCTATAAATTACATTCTAATATTGTCAGTGTCGTAACCAAACTAAACCAAAAAGTTTATCAGCCTTAAATGTAAGCTAACATTTTTATTCATTTTTGTCATATTAGTTCGTCATACTTGTAGCTTAACGTGACACTGTTTTTTGTTCTGTTTTAACATATTTGTTAATAACAAAACTAAATATCAATCATACATTTTGTGCATCATTGTGTTATTTTTTTGCCATATCACTTTTACTACACTAAAAAAAGTACTGAATGTACTGAATTTACCTCAGACGTGATCATTTCCACATGCAATAAAATACATCAACACAATTATTGCCGAAAGTAAGTCAGATGAAAGACATATTTGTGCTGATACAAGTTATTCATGTGAAAAAGAGGTGCAAATTTGAATCAAGTACATTCAGGACACTCTCACAACTGAAGTGTGTGCAGCTGACATTAAAGGTGACTTTTGATGTTTCAACTGGTCAGTATGTCTTTCCCAGTGAGTGGGTCAGTACCAGCAACAGTGAGGGGGAGACACGCAGTACTGGCTATGAATGAGGTGCCATATACGTGCTGCATCACTATAGGCCATCATAATCCATCAGCTAAGGGAAGCCTAAGGGCAGGCAGGCTGCCATGGCTCTGACGAATGCATGATGCTCCCTTGGAGATGGAATAGTGTGCAAGAGCTCTCCACCTATCAATGCGCACCACCCCTCCCCCAAAACAATCCCCTACAGCTACTGCAGAGAGAGTCACACATGCACTCATCCGTCATCACCACAGCACCTATATAGGAGGCGAAGTGGAGTAGAGTAGTGCTGCGCTGTGGAAGACTGATAAGAGCATCAATGTATGAGCTGCACACAACACCTTCATTCACAACACTTTTTTTTGGCTGAGCCATGTACAAGCTCTACGCCAAAATAGTAACTCTGGTCCAGTTTCACTGCAGTGCTGAGAATGATCCAACTCCTGAATAATACCTGCTCACTGGTGGTCCTATGTAGGTCATGACCACTGATATACAGGGTAAAGGGGGCTATTAAATTATGCAGAGAAGCAGATGCACTTCAGCACTACAGGAATATATATGTATGTATATATATATATATATATATATATATATATATATTGCTTTATGGTTTACCCAATACAGATGTACCTGACCTAAAATTAGAGCTATCACCTCATAGTTAATGTTTCATTTTAAGTCCAAAGCACAGCAGGGTGAAACAACAAACTTTGTTTTACCATCCAGATAACCGCACTGTATAAATGCACAGGATTATAATACTTAGCCTACTGTAGCACACAGCAGTGACAGTTTCAGTTTCAGGTATCAGATCTTCCACTTCTACACAGGACTAAATAACACAAATGAATTCTTAGAACAAAATGACAGAAGGTTGTGTTGCAAAAATGACAATTTTGAGACTTAAGTAGCGTAACTGTAATTAGATATATTACATTATGATCTAGCAATTTATGTTCCCTGTTTTGCTTTTCTGTTATTACAGTAACTGAACAGAAATATTCAGTGTAAAAGCAATGCGTTGATCTCCAGGATTGTATATGTAATTGTTTAATTAGCAAACAACGTAAAAATTGTTGCTGTCTGTGGATCTGCATCTGCTGTGATCTGCAGATTGTGTAGATTGGACCTGGAATTTGTTTTTTCAGGTACAATGACTTCAATGGAGCCTTTATAATTACAGAAGGTAACTCACCCCACACAGAATGCATTTGCCATACCTGACGCTTTGTGTACTTGTGCAATTAACGCCCCCCCACCCAACTCGAACAAGAAAAAGTCATTTTCTCAGAAATCTCCAAGGCACTTCCAGCACACATTTCAGCAGAAGTTGTAGCTGTCATACCTCCACTCCAGCTTCATAGTCAGATCCATCCAGCAGTGTGACTTTCACAGGCACAGTCTTTGGTCTTTTGGAGGATTTCTGCGGGGATCTGGACACCCTGCTGGGCGTTTTCTCTGATGAGTCGTCTGTGTCTCTGTGCTCATCCGACATCTTAGAATCATGATCCTAGAAACACAAAAAGAACTGAGTACAACAAAACTGATTTTGGAGAAAAGATCTCCAAAATGACGTATTTACAGAAGAATAAAAAAAAATCAACATAAAGAGACTTTTTTCAAACATTCCATTTTCAATTGTCATTTTTTTTCAAATAATGTAAAAAATCGTTATTAAGAGACAACCTCTGTATCATTATTCATAACTGCCATACGAACTGAAAGGTTCTGTTAGTGTCACTTATTTTTTGGATGAAGATTGCAACATGTTAGATTGCACTGGATTGCACTACACTGAATTCTAGAAAAAGCCCAACCTGATTGGCTCTTTTGCTGTCTCCCTCCATTGCATTCTTCATGTCTGAAGCAGACCCCTTCTCCGACATTCTGATCACTCACAGTCCTGGACAGAAAGAAAAGGAATGTTAAGATGTTACGGTTAATTATCACACACACACACCAACTTTCCTAAATTCTCCACAAGATCAATATCACCCCCTTTAGTTCAAGATTGTCAATAACCCTAAGGCAGTACAGCTTGCTCTCATCTGCACCAAAAAGGCAAAATTTTAACATTTGCAGTGTGTACATAAAGCATACTGTGCTACGTCCACACTTGTTAATGCTGGTACACACACTCAGGAGCAGGCTTGTCATGTCTATTTCACACACCCAAACTCTTTGCCATTTAATTTTATGTTTATAATGAAACATGCAGTTGGTTTATGGTCCAGAGCTAAGGGCAATGTCAATGATATGCTCATAAAAGCATATTGTGAAGTATTTTATCACATTAACATCAAAGAATTGTCATACTGCTCAACTTTTCTAAAGCGAGTGTTTGAAACAATGTACAACTACTTTACTTTTTTATCCCCCTGCTTGCACACACAGTAGGTCCTGACTCTTTATATACTTCATACTCATTTTAAGGTAATTTAATACTTATTTTTACACTGATTGATAGTTCATGCCTATATTTTTGTCTTAGGCTTTAAGATTAACCATATCAAAAGAAAACACACAAAAATACAATACCAACACCAATACAATAATATTTTGGACCTTATGGGCTCATTTCATGGATTAACAAATGTACTCTGCTTTGATGTGCAATGTACATCTTATTAAAGTTTCAAAACTTTTAAAAGCTGCAGATGGTATATTTTCTGACATCTGAACCACCCAAACTGTTTGGCAATCATCCTAGCCGGTTATCAGTACTGGCTGATACATCAGTCTGGCTCTACCCCACACACACGCATCAACAAACTTGCCTCGGTCCAGTCCTAATAACACACATCACCTAGTGCTCTCGCTGACATTTACGTCATTACCAAATTAAAACTTCTCCACAACCAAGTAAACTGCTAATTTCCTTATGTGCAAGCACATGCACCGGCTGCTTTAATTAAGAGGGGGCAGGCACTAAGACCCCTCATCCATCTAGTAAAGAACACAAAGCACAACGGCACGTTGTGGAGAATGATCAGTTCACAGACAGCTAAACCAATGTCTGAGCAAGCTCTCTCTCTCT
>JBBPCZ010000142.1:2273110-2287595 GCA_037974445.1 Brycinus macrolepidotus | reverse complement strand
CTCTCACTCTCACTCTCACTCTCACTCTCACTCTCAGATGTTATTAGAAGTGATGCTATAAATTACATTAGCTCAAAGCCCTCTGGTGTGGCAGATGCCTGCATCAATGAAAGTGCAAGACAACCACCTTCTGTTGTATGGAACACGAAAGACTGAAAGAAAGACAGGCAGAAGGACAGACAACATCATCATTTAAATCTTTTTATTAAGAACTTTTAAGTTTTCATTATGCCTTTATCCTTAATCCCACGTGATTGTAAAACAAAACAAGCATCTACACACTCACACAATGACCAAATACTCATTGGCTCTGACGTTAAAGTACGTCTCCGCCAGCCATTTGATCTTGTTTTTCACCAACACATGGTCTCCAATCATAAAAGCAAATGTTTCTGTCCCATTCAAGGGCTGTCTGTTTGTATAATTAAATATGATGGGTGATGAATGATTTAATAGCAATGATTTTGCAATCTGTGATGAGCAATGTAAGCCATATGACTAACAGCAATATGATAAACTGCAAATTACAAGGAACAGAGCTGTGCAAAACAAGGTAGGCAAGGTAAAGTTTAAAATGAGACCACGCAGCAGACAGAATAGAAACTGGGCCTAAAACACGACAAAACAACCATATTATCGGTATATAACCCATCAGCCTGGAGATAAACCGAGTGGACCGTACACAACCAGCCTTGAAAACACAGTCAAGGCAGCATTCCACAAATACCAAATATATATAATCTCCAAAAAAAAAAGACAAGCCAATATAGACAGACCTTTAGCTATATAGCTGAAAGGTCACAACAACCAGAATCATCAGAACCCTCATGGAGCAGACTGGTAGAACCAAGTGAAGTGAAAGAGGTGCACTTTTCATTATTGATATCTAAACTAGCATATTATTACAAAAAAAAAGAAAAAAAGGTCTCTGTGCCTCTAAAACATGAATACTATGCACTTAACATTTCTCAAGTGTAGCAGACTGTATTACTAAACCTATTTTTTTTTGCATGTCATGTAGCACTACCGTGTAATATCATCAGAACCTTCTGGTCTCGAAAAGAGGAAAAATCAGCCATTTCCAGGGCTGTGACTTTGTATGACAAGAGTGTGACGGGAATATTGCTATTTATTACATTTGATAAATGCCAGTCGGCAACAGTGTTTATAAACTGCAGCCCGGAAAAGATAATGTGGCGTGTGAACACGTTTTCATATGGTCACGCTCCTCTGAGGGGTGACCTGTGTGGGGATCAGTCCAGGCAGTGGCTGTTTCTTGATACAGAGCACATCAAATACAGACTCCCATTCATGGGAGTTCGGACCTAGCAAGTTCAGCTCAGGAGTCCAGACTCCCAAGGACAGGAGGATGTTGGTGCTCAATCTGCATTTAGAGCAGCAGCATTCTTGCTGACATTACAGCTCAGCTCCACTTGAGAGTCTCGACTCCAGGATCAAGACTCTGGGTCTTTAACTAATTGGCATTTGCAATAAAGCAACATATAATACACCAAACTGCCTGCATTCATTCTCATTTTTTTAAACATACTAATTAAAATAACTTTTAAAAAGTTACATATTTGCATTGTGTGCCTACAAAAGGACAAAATATTGAGTTCGTAGTTATGGTGGAAGTAGTTTGTTTGTTAAATGAGAAGTACAAAAAAGTCAAATAAAAGTTTTCTTAAAACCTTAAGAAACTGTGTAGAATAGATCAGGCAGTGGTTACTGTTGTGGCTGTATAAAAGGAAATCTGTGGGAGCCAGTTTGAACGGGCCTCAGGTAGCTGATAAAATAAATAACAGTTTTATTATCTATAATAGTATAATATATACTTTACTGTATAATGTTAAATATTATATATATTTAATATTATTATAGTGTATATAGTATAGTATAACATATACTATACTCTACTAGCACTGGGGTGTCAGGTGTGACTAGGAGGCGATGGCAAATTATTTACATTGCTCACGGCTCAGGTAGGAGGGCCCCTTAGTAGAATTTTGCTTAAGGCCCCAGGGAGGTCAGTACCAGCTCTGCACGTCATTTAAAAAATAATAAGTTGGGGACCCCCTGGCTTAGACCCTACTGTGACAGCCATGGGTCTAGATGTCACATCGGCTAGCAATAATAGAATAAATTGTTAAATTGTGTATAGCAGTGCCTCCAAAATATTTAACAGTGAGTAAACTGATACGCCTTTGAGCCTTCCTAATGCCCTTCAAGTGTGTCAGAGACTTTTAGACTGTAAACTTCTGTTTCATGTTTAATGGAGTTACAGTCACAGTGTGACACCGATCTGTGTATGCTAATTATCTTCATTTCCATACCATTAACTGACATCATGCAGAGGGAAACGGCCGTGAACCCTGAGAGATACAAAGTGATCTAATGCGAATAAGTACAAACATTGAGATGCAAATAAACAAACCTACTCGCTCTATAATGCCTTGCATTCAGTAACTACCAACCACAAGCTTAGCCATATGTCAGGCTGAAGACAAATGCCTCCTGCACTTCATTAAATCCGCCACCGATCCATACTGATTAACTCCACTTGCTGACTAGCCTTTTACCCAAGGACTGGGTTTGTAGCTCTACAGTGGAGACTGGTGGTATATAAATTAGTTTTTTTGATTATCTCAGCTGAATGGAGAGATGCTGGAATATAGTCTACAATCCACATCCAGATTTGTATGCCATAGCACCACTGCTGGAGAGAAAGAGGTAAAACCTGAACTGTGGGTGGAAATAAAAAACGAACTATTTATAATGCTCATTGTGGAAAATCACTAAGATGGAATGAAAGCACTCTGCATCTTGTTAACCTAAAATAATCATGACTCCAAAGCACTCCAGAGTAATATCTCTAGGAAATGAGAGGGCAGAATACTGATGGAGCAATTTGTCCAATGTCAATCACTAGGCATTTCAGCTAATACACAGACTGACTGTTACAGCTCACAAAAGAGGCAATATTTGTGATTATCCTTTACATGTATATACACCCTAAAACTAAAGGTGCCAAAAGTGTTCTTTATAAAGGAAGCCATTGAAATACCACTCCTGTCTCCCCAAAAACCTTTCAATGGATTGTTCTTTAAAGACCTTTTGTAAATGAGTTAAAGCTTAAAGGTTAAAAGAACCATAATAAAATAGCATTATATAAACCATAGCATAATATAAAGGTTCTATACCAATTCGATGTTGCTCCTAGAACTGCATGTCCAAGTCAAGAAGCCTTTATGTTTTTTAGGTGAAATATCAATAAGACACTTTAAGTGTTCAGTTCTCTCTGTGCACTGATGTGATGGCATCTAGCTTTATGTCCAAATTTAGGTTTAAATCAAACCAGCCACCCCCACATCACCAATGACGGGAAATAGGATGATGCCAAAAATATGGACTGATGGTCAGGAGCACAGAAGAGTCCTTGGAGATAAATGATTTTTTTGGTGGGCGTCCACTTCTACTAATACCACAGTCTGCTGAGAGGAAAAACAGCTTATGCTTTTATGTGGCCAAAATATGAGCAGTAGGAAATACAAACCTCCTGATTTTCTTTACCCGCAGCAACAGCAACTACAAAAACACAGAAGAGGAAATCAAATCTCAAAATTTTGAATTTTGTATGTACCAGTCTTGTAAAATGCCACTGCATTAGGAACTGACATTTGAATTTCTAATGCGTCAAGTCAGGGCTGTAGTACTCAATTCCAGGTTTAAAATACTTTTCCGTGCCCTCAGACTTGTCTTGAACTCACTGGCATTTGGACTCGGACTCGGCCATTGGTCTCAACAAATACTGTAGTTGGTCTTGACCAAGTCCAGTGGCCTTTTAAAGGCTGCTAGAAATATTTCTGTGCCACCCCGATGACACCAAAATCACTGACAAAAGAAAAGCACAATGATGAATTTACTAAATGATGCTGAACATTTTATTGTAAAATAAGAGTGTAAAGTGTAAAATAAACTTGAGCTTATTGTTTGACAACCTCGCTGGTGCCAGGGCAAGATTATTACTGCATTCTGGTTTCTTCAATCACATAGTTTTTTTTATTTCTTATACCTCTCCTGGAAATGGTTTTTTGAGCTTCAGTACAAAAATTACACCAGCAGATTTCAGTTCTCAAAGTCTGAAATAATGTTTTATTGGAAACTGTAGGTAGCATTTCTTGAAAAACAGCAGGTATTTGTATTATACTGCCAATGGTAGTCATGCAGTTCAAAGTAATACTACAGAATGTGTCCAGGTTATTTTTCTGTCTGTGTTGGTTTTTTTATGTGCTGTGTGAAGAGGATGCTGGATTCTAAACCAACATGCCAAACCTTAGCCAAACTTTGCATTCCCAAGAATGCGATTTATATGACAGATCCTTAAATAAAGACACTGGGCCCAATGTCCTAAACCTTGTGCAGCTGTTTAAATGATGGACAAAACTGGTGCACGAGCATAAACAGTTTTTGGCCCATGTACGTGGAAAAAATGCAAAATGTGCTTCACCCCCTCTTTCATATGCATTTGAGCAGGGCCAAGCAAACCTTGGGGGGTTTGAGGAAAATAATGGGTGAAAATATTACGTGTGACTGATTACATATTCCACTCTCGAGTCGAGCCAACTCTTACAGTCTAAGACAAGCATGAGGCTATTGTAAGGTTAAGAAAACATTTAAGAACATAATATATTCAAAAGTACTACTTCTTAGAACCATTCGTAAGAGAAAAGTAAAGTAAAAAAGAGTAAACAAAAGTCCTAAAACACTTTTGGGAATCTGGCCCCAGATAGGGTGCTTGTGTGAGAAGACCCGACACAGAATGCAATATTCGTGAGCAATCTGTTTTCGTCATTTCACAAATTCTGCTACACTTTCTTGAAAACATTAATTAGCACAGAATAAAATAGGGTTTTATTTCCGCTGAATAATTATGCCCCTCTTGTAAACAGATGAGGTGTAATACGGTATTAGTAACCATGGAGTCAGAAATCTGTGCTTAACCTTTTCACAAACACCTGCTTGTCTCAGGATTTAGCGCTTAAACCTTCAAAACCACACACACATGGCATTTATACATCAAGAAACATATCTGTGCATAAACCAAGGAGATTAAAAAAGGGCAATAACCGTGTACTTGAGGAGATGACAGATTTGGATGCAAAGCCCTCCGCTATGAGAAAGAAACAGTGCAAGAACAGTGCTTTCCTTTTTCAGGGATTTAAGTGCACCTGCCCTCTTGTTCCTAGAGTCGAAAAACTCAGTTTCCTGCACTTCAGGGTGACGTGTGGGCACTGCATGCCAGTCTTTTAGTACTTCAGTAAATTTGAAAATGTGGTGATTTGCATAAACACTATTGGGAATTCATCAGTAGTATGGATGAACACATGCTGCAACCCCCCCTCACTCCCACCTCCACCCCTCCAGTGTTGGTATTAGGGACTTTAAGCATCGCCAGATGTAGCAACAGCTGCAGCACCTGCAAAAATGTATTAATAGCGCAGTCACTAAAAGTCACAAAACAACAACTCAAACACGATGGCCGTGCCCAACTGTCTGCCTCTCTTTGCTTTCTTGTGGACATACCTTCAGAACACCACACACAGCGTCAAGTTACTTCAGTTCTAAGGGTTTAAAATAATTCCAAATCAGTTTTATAGATGTGGGCATCTATGAACAATGTAATTTGACAGTGTGGTCGATAAAATTTCAGGACTTGTTGCAGGACCTGAAGGGTGGAGTTCACACAAGAAAGCCCACCAACATCACTGAGCTGAAGTGGAGCTGATTTAGAGGAATGGTCCAAAATTCCTCAAAATCAATATGTGAAACTTATCTACAGTTATAGAAAAAGTCAATGTTTCTCAAGGGAGCTCCTTGAAGCAGGTATACAGGCAAGGACCAATGAGAGTTGAGAGGATTTTCAGATTTAAATTAAAATGAATAAAAAATTTGTTTAAAGATGTTCAAAGATGACACATACATTTTTGTGTCCACATCAAACAAACTGTACAAATGTGATTTTTATATAAATAGAAAACATAAATAAAACTACACTCTACTTCTACAAGCTACTTTAATTTTCATATTCACTATACTCATTTTCTTGGCATGTTCAAACAAGTGTTTTATATTATAAAAAGACAATTTCTTCCTGGGTTTCTTATGTATTGAAATATCTTTTGTCAAAAATATACATTAGAGATAAATCAATGAGGTTATTAAAAAACTGATAGCCATGAAATAATCTGTGACATCAAAAAAACTCAACAACTGGGGTGCTGGAGCAAAGTGAGCTAATCTTTCTTAAAATATATTATATTTACAATATAAATAAGTTACAAATCCTTGTATCGTATAGTGCCAAATACCAAAATGCCTGTCTACTGCTAGATTTTTAGAAAAAATAAGTACATTACAATATAGTAAGTAATTACAACAAAGTAATTACCTTTATTGATCAAGGTCACTGTTTGATATCCTCCCAAGACTCTGCAATTCATTTTTGTCCTCTGCAGTGGACATGAGTTTAAGACCTCTAGGTCATGCATTACTTATGCAATGTATATGAGTCTCTCTGCACTTTCAATTGGACATTCTGGGCTTCCTAGTGATGCCACATTTGTGGTATTGTCGCTAACAGGGCACATGGATCTTCTTTTAAAAAGGGCAGGCATCACATCTTCCAAATTTTAATGGCAACAAGGGGGTCAAGTGATCAATTGTTTTGCAAATATTATATTTCTGTGGCCAATAATCATATCATTAATTCAATATGACTTCACTTTAGTAAGTGAAATGTGCAAAAATGTAACCATTTTAAAACATAACTTTTATTCAGTGTCCTCTGTAGAGGACAGAAGGACTTACTGACTCCTGTTTTAACCAATTTCCACACTTCAGGAATCATAGGGGTTAGTGAGGTAGAATGGGTTTTACTCGGAATTGTGGAAGGGGAGTCAGATTTAGAGCCGTCAGGAGATGTAGTAGAGAATGACCAGACAGTAGACCAGACAGAAGCTGAAGGTTCAGAGGAGGACATTTCAGCTTTCGAGGAGCCTGAGCAGGACAAAGTGACGAGACTGTCCATTATGGATAAGAAACAGTGTGTAAGCTAGAGCTCTGAAGTTTGGTCATATTACGGTGTTTAGAAAATGTTTTGTTGAATTTACACACCCACACACATACACACAAATGTACAGTACACAATCAACTAAAATCTTGATCTACCAAAATACTGAACAGTTGATTTATATAATTAATTATACATTTGTTAAAAGTGCATTCAACGATACCTTTCCTTTCTTTTTCAATAAAGCTTCAACCCTGTTGCTGAGAAAAGTACTTTGCAGGACAACACAAGACTGGAGGCCACCTGACTACCTCTGATGAGAAATCCAAGCAGAAATAAATACAAAATCATTACATTTTGTGATCAGTCAAGACCTGATGTCTGCGACAAGGGGGATATGATGAAAATAAAATAAAAAGCATTTTTGAAAAAGAAAATGCTGCAACATGTTTCGTTCATAATACTTAAATTAAAAAGTAGGTAACCAGCTGATAACCTGCAGTCTGTGCTGAAGTAGACGGTTTGTCTTCAGTGTAATGTTTTTGTCATTCAGTGTATTACAAACTCTGTGTTACACCAACGTCATCCATTACAGTAATTAATGACTAACCATTTTAGCATCTTAACTGTATTTCAGATGAATGAGGCCATTTAGTACTTACAAATATGTTTTAAACGTAATAAACATTAAAAAAATGTAATTTGCGTTGTTATTTTTCTAGATGTCTTTAACCAAAAAGAGAGATGCATGGCACAGATAAAAAATACTAATTAAAAAACAAATTTAATGATTCAGTCTAAAGATAAAAAAAACATTGCAATACTGGAAAAATGACAATACCAACACATGCCTATTTGATAAAACATCATTCAGAGCAACAAAACATGGTCATTTGTTGTAACAGATGTAAAACAATGAATGACCAAGTAAAAATAAAACAATAAACACAAAACCTAGTTGCTGAAAGGACACTGGTAGTATTAAGTTTTTAAGTATGAACTACTAAAGTAGATTAAAGTAGTTTAACATATGAAGATTATTTTCCTATATAAACTGTTAGTACACTGAATGAAATTCTAGTGGGTGTCTTCGGTTAATACGCATGATATTAAATCTTGGTTAAAACACATGATATTCTATTTACCATTATTTTTTGCTCAAACAGGAAACAGGATACATTCTAAATCCACAGAAAAAGGCAAAAAATGAACTATTTCCAGTTTTATTTTTGATGGCTGAACACCCCTTGTCTTCAACCCTTATTCATTTGCCCTGCTGACAATGTAAGAATGTAAGTCTGATAACGTCTTTTCTCTTGTCTTGTCATTAGTGTTTCTACCTGTGTTAGTGATCCCTTCCCAGGTGTTTCCTGTTATATCTGTGAGAATTTGTAGCCCTGCTGTTCCCAGTGCTTTTTGTGTGCCTGTTATTATATCTCTTTAAGTAACTGAATAATTTCATCCTTGCTTTTACATCATGCCTCACTATGTGAGCACTTTAATTGATTAAAATCATTCAGTTTTTTCCCAAAGTCATCAAAAACATACACACATTCCATGACAGGTCTGTTCCGAAAACTAGCATTGCTTCAAAGAATCATGAAGGCTTATGCGCCTCGCTATGATGCCTGAATTACTGAACACCATGTCAAAATGGCCAGTAATATTAGGAAGCACACAGACATCACTTCACTAATGTTATCTATATTGACACTCAATCGCTGGAGCTGAATGAGTGTTCTGGTCCATGCAGACCTAATCAGCTGTCTGTGAAAGATACTAGGGAATCAGATACAGGCCAGTCTGCTCTTATCGTCCGCAATATGCCCTTTTTCGTTCAAGGTGCTTCTCTTCAGCTGCCATAAGAGGACTTTGCATAGGTCTTTCATCTGTGAGAGGTTTCAAAGGTTTCGCAGCTTGAGGGAGCAATTAATCATAAACTGTACACTGTAAATTGTACAATAAAAAAATTACATTTATGCAGATTTTTCCAATTATTAGCTTCAACTTACAGAAAATGAAAGCATAGTAGCTTCAGGCGAAAAAGTGTATTCAGTGTAGATTGTGCACTGGCTTGAGGTGCTTGAAAACTCTTATCTATAAAGGCATACTTGACATACTGTGGCTAAAAGAAGCACTAAACCTTTGATACGGTTTGAAGCACAATCTTCATAAAAGACAAGGGCATTTGTAAGCTCATTTTATGAGCTCAGCATATAAAGCTGAGGTGTCCAGGTGGCCTCGGTGTGGTCCGAGACATTCATGTGGGTACATGACGCTGCATGTTAACAAGTCCCTGGGCAAGTCAATGGTCCACTCTGGCAGAAGGTCTCGTCAAGATCAAAATTGCATTTGACATACGAGACAGTGGGTCATTAAAATGTCAATAGGAAGATCAAGCCAACTTTCTGGGCTGCAAGCACCGCACAGAAAGACATGATTGCTGTTCTGAGATCAGATTGCCCCCGACTGCATACACCGCCTTGCCTTTGTCTATTATCTTCTCGTCAGAAGTCAGTGTGATCACGAATAATCTTGCAAAAGAGCGTCATGCTCTGAATGCTGATGGCGAATGAGATGACAGAGAACCCAGCCAAGGATAGCTTATTGCAAGTGGGTGTGGGTGCAAGTGAGTGTCTTGGGAGGGATTTGTCTTAAATCGAAAAACACAGAACATCACCTTTATGGTCTCTACAGTGGACAGGGGATTATCAAGTGAGGCATTATAGAACAGAACTCTAAATGTGTGCCATGCCAAAGCTTCCAGCTTCGCCATACTGAGCAACAAGAGCACAGTCAGCTTTCTGGCACCTAACCAGGCCATATGGACATATTTCAAAGTGAACTTCATGTAACCAGGAAAGCAGCCTATTTTCTTCCATCACTCCTGGGATAAAAGGGCAGTAACCTTCACTGCAAGTGAAACTCTTTCAGAAGACGTGATGCAATACATTGTGATGTTTTACCCACAGTGGATGGTGAGAGCAAGATGATGGGCCACACAATTAGAGCAATATAATGTGATGGCACGGTCCTATCACGTTAAGAACATCCAGAATGGCTGTACCTGTATCTTTACTTAGCCGAGGGCTCAAAAGAAATGACTAAAGCTGATAAATGTTGTACCTGTAGGCTTGTGATTAATGAGGTGAGTTTGGTGTTATCTGCCTAGATGTCCAAGTGGCTTCGAGTTGGAATCACACCCAAAACGAAAATCATTTTAAACATGAGCTGTCTGAGGCAGCTTTTCTTGTTAGAGTCCCTCAGTGGGAGTAGACATCAAAGACGTGATGCTGGGCTTATCACAGTCAAAACTACAGATATTCACTAAATTCCATTTACGGAGGAATTCCTAATGGCTTTTGGGTTATTTACATGCACTGTACACTATAACCATTATGTTAATTCATTGGTTCACGTTTAAAGATGTCTCTCCCTCTTGTGGCCTCGTGTTGGTACCGCTTACTAAGTTATGAGTGCTACTACAGTTTTAAAGAAAAAAAATTATATAATTACTATACCCAATAGAAAAAGGGCTAAAACTTCCATATAGGAACAATGCAGGCTAGGATGCTGGCTCGCTTAGATAAATGCCCCAAAAGCCAGCGAAATGATGGGGAATAATTTCCTGCAAAATGACGGCCATGCTATGCCATTTGTCATCAACTATCCTCCCCTGCACTCTTTTCCTGCAGCATTGCTGTTGGGGAAAGAAAAGGGGGGGAACCATGCTTGCGACCGGTTCTCTGTAGCTTCGAGCACAATCACTCATCTGTGCTGCAATCTGTTACAGGAATCCATCATTCATGGCACAAAGTCACGACAGCGGAGGGGGGAAGCCACAGGACAGCGCCTGTAATGACTCGAGTCAAACATGCCAGCAGTTCACGAGAAAAGATTTCAGGAGAATAAAAATGACCATGGGGAAAAGCAATAACGCAACGAGTCCTCTTGTCTTCCTAGCAGTGAAGCAAAATGTGAGAGGGAAAGTTATTTCTGGGGAGTGTGTGGCACGTCTGAAAGCCACTGTGGTGGCTTTTCACAGAGCACAAAAACTGCACTGTTCCTCTTTGAGAGAGCTTCACTCTTGTTCGCTGTAATAGAGCCCCAGACTGCAGTTATGCCAGTTCATTCTTCAGTGCTAATTTCCTCTCTTACTTACAAAGAAGGGTTTTGATTTAGCTGAACACAATACACATCACATAAAATTGTTTTTTCCTGTGGCTTGATAAGTTGAAACAGACAAAACAATATTTTTATAGTAATACTAGAAATCCAGTGTATGTCCATGATCCTTTAACAAAAATGGAGAAAACAGAACTAGAGCCATGTATATTAGTATTATAGGGAAATATAACAAATTTCTGTAGGGTAGCCTAAATATTCCTGAGAATAACACCTACATCATCATATCAGTTCGAAATATTGGTCAAATCTAAAAATCTGTCTGATCCTTTTTTTAAGCAAAGATATCAAATATATTCTATCACCATGCATTACTATTTTTTTATTCAACATTTTATGTGCTATGCATTGTGCAACATCCAATTAAACAGTTCTAATTATGCTCTCTTGTATTTTGGGCACCGCTGAGATTCAAACTTGCAGTCTCCCAACAATAAAGTGAAATATTAGACAGCTACAGAACATGGGAGCTCTGTCTCAATCTCTTTTATTATTGAAACATTCAATTAATTCGTATTGACAATACCCATGCTTATGATTAGGCCACTCATCATAATGACATCATATCGTCCACCACTGAATCTTGTATATACTGAATCTATATATATATTGAAATTTTTAATCTAAGAAATAAAATGCTATTTATACAGGCAGTGAGCATTTATTCTCTCAGAAAAAAAAACACACGTAAGAATAAATACAATGTGCCAATGTTCTTGTTTATCCATTTTTAAAACTGTCTTTGTGCAACCCAGTATGTCTTATAGGTACCATCAAATACCTGGTTTGACTAATAAGCACATTTTAAGTTGTTAAGTTTTGGAGTGAATTTGAACAAATTCCTGCAATGATTTGGTGCATGAATGTGGAAGTCTGAATCCAAACCTATGCGCTTATAACCAGCTTCAAAAATATCAGCTATTTATTTTAAAACTTTGAGAAGCGAGTTTTTTAAAACAATGTGGTGTCCTGGAGAGCGAGTCGTAATACAGAACTCTCTGTTCTCTGATGTTAGAATTACATATTTATGACTGCATTTAACACGGACCAGCCAGAGCTCCTCACATATTTGTGTTACTTCACTGCATTACAGTTTTTTTGAATTTATTCTAATTAGCGACGGGTATTTCAAGCCTAAGTACTATTTGATAATCTCTGAGAACTATTTGACTATTTGACATAATGCGAATCTAGATAGATCTAGTTCTAACTTGTACATTTTATAAATGCTTATACATCAGCTACCCCCATTTACAATAACGTCATCTTGTCATTGCCATCTTTTCCTGCTGTTTAATGGCTGTAGGCAAACAGCTTATAGGTACATAACCGCCATCTTCTTTCAATATTAAACACGTTATTTACTACACGCTGGTCAAAATAAGGCTACATAATGTTAGATATCTAATCTAATTAATTAGGGTTGCATGAACTTAAAATAATTATAGGTTCACAACTATTTTTGGCAATGCATCATCTACAAAGCTGAAGAATATCAAGATACATTTTTAGCTATGTCTTCCAGCTCTACATAAACAAAAGCAAAATACAACCTGCAATATTGAATCAACCCATTTTCATCTGCAGGCCTAAACACATCAATCTTCCAAGCCGTGCTGCAAAGAAGGAGGCGATGACGTTGCCTCACTCCATATAATCAGCTCCCGAGACTCGAGGCAAGAGAGGGAGTGAGGTTCTCTAGGGCCTCCCTCATATACCATCCTGCCTGGTTAGTATTCACGTCCCTGTGCAGGCTGGCTCAAATTAATTGGAGCATTTCTATTAATGCTGTTTGCATCAAATCCATCAATCTCCCTTGACTGGAGTTTGGCTGCTGTCATGAAGCTGGGGTGTAGCTCCTGCGAGGAAATGTCCTTGCCACAAGCAAGAAACTTTTCTAGAATTGGTTTAGGACTCAAACCCGATGAAATCGATTCTGGGATTGAGCTTATAAAAAACATGGCATGAGTGAGTTAAATCAAAGAGTTGCCAACTATAAAGGTTTCAGTGATAGAGCAATGGCCTAAACCGCCGAGGCTCCTTCCCTACACGGCATGGTTCAGCGTGATACAAATGAAGTCCTGAGGCATGTGTGTACAAGAGAGAGCTGTGTGAGGAAAGGTCTCCGCCATGCTAATTCATATTAGCATCAAACTAAGCTAGGATAGGACTACACCGTTTCCCAGAGATATGACACTTACTGTAAAACATGATTATGCACAGTACATCAGTGCTGACCCCACTCTTACCATTTCTGAAACATTTTTTTCTCACAGTCAAATAGCAGCCTGTTTTGAACAGAGTCTTACAGTACAGGGTCATAACTGATGTGTATGCAGTCCACTGAAGCCTTTTTTGACTTACAGGCCAAAGAGAAACGTTGGTTGCCTTGGGGAACTCTCAGAAGAAACTAAGAGTATTTGACTCAGCTATACGATCTTTCAAACAGCTATCTAGTACATTCCCTAGTGAGCAGCAAGTGAAGGCACCTTCTTGCCTACTGAGTGAGAACACCCTCTGTTGTGCTCTCACTCATGAGTCATGAATCCCAACAGATCCAGCCTCGCTGCTCTTTCACGGTGTCAGCTCAGTTTACAAAACCAGAAGACAAACACCATATATTTACCCTGTAAAATCAACTCTGTTACATTTAGTCAGGCAGCAAATCTGACGTTCTGATTTTCACATATTTGATTCAGCCAAGTGCATAAGTGAACTGAAACAAAATGACCAAACTTGTCTTTTTTTCTGAGATGAATTCATTCGAGCATAGGGCCCAGACAACGATAATCTCAGAAAACTCGGGAACTTCCAACTTCCGAAAAATGGATTACCACAGTAACATATTTGCATTTTGTGGTTTTCATTATAAGGAACACAAGTTATTGCAGCTCTTTTCCATGGCTGATCGTACGTAACAGTGAAGTTGCACTGGCAACTTCACTAAGATAAGAGATAAGATAATCCTTTATTAGTCCCAATTTGCATTGTTATGGCAAAAAAGTCAACAGTACAAAACAAGAAAGTATAAGCAGCATAACCAAAAAAAATCAAAAAGCTACACAACACAACAACAGTATCATATAAAAAGTACACTACACAAATATTACAAAAATATACATGTAGTGTGAATACACGTGAATATATATACATACATATATATATATATATTAGTGCTGGGAAAGTTAACGCGTTATTATCGCGTTAACGCATGATTTACTTAACGCCGAC
>JBBPCZ010000142.1:2260384-2273010 GCA_037974445.1 Brycinus macrolepidotus | reverse complement strand
TCAGTGTGGAAGAACTTGACTGGCCGCACAGAGCCCTGACCTCAACCCCATCCAGCACCTTTGGAATGAACTGGAACAGAAATTGCGAGCCAGGCCTTCTTGTCCAACATCAGGAGGGACCAACTTCATATTGAAGTCTATGTATTTGAATGCAATGTCATTAAAGGCCCTATTGGTGTAATAGTCAGGCGTCCCGATACTTTTGTCCATATTGTGTGTGTGAATGCTTATGTTCAGGCATCAAACTCATTAAATCTCTCATCACAGTGAAGGAAAGAGTTCTGTGCACTACAAATGTGGCTTGACCAACACAATCTTGGACGTTCTTCGACAGAGACCAGGCTGGGTCGAGGTCAAAGAGTGAGTCTTTTACACACCCCTCTAGCCTGCTTGCATGTATATCTTTTCTGATCAGTGTGACTCATTTTTGTCCCAAATGCAAAGGGAAGGAGAGTGGGACTTCAACTGGTGTGATGTAGGTTGGCTCCGGGAGAACTTTGACCACTTTTACATGGAAAAGCACGTAAGAATATGCCACTTTCGGAACCACTATGAGGTTAGTAAGAGTGGCTAAACTGCTGATATAATTAGGGTTCACAGAAATTTCGCAGGGTCTTGCTTCTTTAGTTCGGCACTGGAGTCTAGATTTCTGTGGGATTGGCCTTGTAGCTCTAGAGCAAAGTTCAAGAAACAAGCCACAAGAAAAATTCCTTCTGTGCTATTTCTGCCTTCTAATCGAATATTCAGTATTGTAATACAGTGATTTCTCAATGCTGTTATAAAATGTTTTATAAGTATATTGAAATTCCCTACAGTTTTATTTTTTGTGTCACAATGCAAGCGAACACACAAATAGGAACATACTTTACATTTCAGTCATCTTTTCATTCTTACTCTCTATAAATAAGTAATAAGCCCTTAGTGATCAGTCTTCTGTTCTGAATGTGTGTGCATGCTCAGGCAGCATTATGTTTCTTTTATATAGTGATAGGAATCATCTTAATGTAGATTATTGTCAAATTCCACAAATTCCACATGTTGTTTCTTTAGTATTAGGTAAGCCTGAATATAGGTGTTAGGGTTAAAAGTGTATATCTTGAATAAAACTGGTGATGTTATTTCTACCTTTCAGTTGACACGTAAGAACCTGATGGTAAGGAACCTAAACCGCTATAGAAAAACCCTTGAAAGGGAAGCTGGCCGAGCAGAGGCAGCTAAATGTGACTTCTTTCCACGTACCTTTGAACTGCCCAGTGAGTACCATTTGTTTGTAGAAGAGTTCAAGAGAAGTCCCGGTAGTACCTGGATCATGAAACCAGTAAGAGTTGCTTTTAACATTTAAAGCCATAATTATTCTAGACGATACACATTTTATACTTACACAGGCTTATTACCCAGTGCTGTCTAAAAGTAATTGGACAGGACAGTGATAAACATCCTCTTATTCAGGTGGCACGATCACAGGGAAAAGGCATTTTTCTTTTTCGGAAACTTAAGGACATCATGGAATGGAAAAAGGTGCAGTATTTCTCTCTAAAAGTTTTAACTTTATAATTCATGCATGTTTAACTTGTAATGATTTAGTGCATTAAGTATGTATTTGACTGCCCTAACCCTTTAACTGCAGGCTTGCTATTTTTACTTTAATACCGGTATTGAAAACAATGCAGAACACAGAGAATCTCACCTGCACATGCAGATCTCCTTTCCTCTGACTGCCTGTCAGACTGGTGCCACGCACACACGTAGCAGATAAAATGTCAGAGAGAGCAAGACTGATATCACCAATCTCCATCCCTCAAAAACAAAAATAAAATCAGCAATGAGGATTACTTTGTATGCAACAAAAATAAATGTGGAGTTGTCCTCAAAGACAGATATCTAGTTTGCAAAAAAAAATTCCTCTCGGCTATGGTTGTGTTCTGTCTGTTTGGTAACCTCTAAGTTACGAACGAACACACTCTCTAACCCCAGTCTGACCCTTATTAAAACACACACACACACACACAAGCTTTTTTGGCTCAAAGGCTGACTATTTCTCCCAGTTTGATTGATTTATTTCTAATGAGAGATTTTTCAAAGGGAAGACTATTTACACAATTTAAAGAGTTTCATGTATGATAAAGCATTTTTTCAGACAACTTATTTAACTCATAATAATAATTGGTAAAAATAATTGTGAAATACTGTATACCATATTATGAAACCATAATATTTTCAGAGACATGCAAGAATGCACAACAGTAGGTTTTCATGAATTTCAAATCTTAATAAAATACAGACTTAAATATGGTGTGAATAAGATGTATGAGATGCTGTTGTTGTTTGAGCATGGAATTAAACATAGGTAAAAAGTAAATCAGTTGTAATCCGAACTACCAAAGCTAATGTTGCTGTATTTTTGCTATGATGTCCAACAGTGTACAATATTGTGCAATGTTCTTATCGGGTGTTAAACATTATCATTATGTGCAATATCTCATATGCAGTTGTCTTACCATTTGCAGTATCATGTGACGTTTTCTAAATGGGTGCGGAATCACTTCATTATGTGCAGTATTTTACGTGCAATAGTCTTCATGTGCAATATCACTACTTATGTCAATATTACTTTTTATTACTTAATAATACTACTGGATTCTCTACTAAATGCAATAACTTACTCCAAACTACAAATTTTTGTTGGTAGATTTCACTCAACTGTGTCACTTATCTATGGTATTTATATCCAGCATTTCTGTATATAGCATAGTGTATTTCATATTGAGTTTTTTTTTTCTACCGATTTTTTATTTAGATTTTATTTAGACTTTATATTTTATACTGTTCTCTGTGTCTCTGTGTCTGCAGTCATTACATAAGCAATTTCCTCCGGGATCAATAAAGTTTTCTGATTTTGATTCTGATTCTTTCCCTAGGACGGGATCCGCTCTGAGGAACAAAGAGATGAGGCTCAGGTTGAGAACTACGTAGCCCAGCGTTACATTGAAAACCCCTATCTTATTGGTGGTGCATGAACCATTTCTACTTCTGAAATATTTTTTCATTACTTGCATTGTCATAACTTGGTCAGTTTGATCAGTAATTTCATCATTGCTTGTCTTCATCCACAGGCAGAAAATTTGACCTGAGAGTCTATGTTCTTGTAACATCGGTGAGTGCACTTCCACAATGCTGTTGAATGTGCTTGTCTTGTTACTATATAGCAGCTGTTTATACATCTGCTCCAGATCGCATTTGTAATGATATTATGAGCATGCATGCACCTACACTGTGTGTTTACAGTATCTCCCTCTGAAAGCCTGGCTCTATAGAGATGGTTTTGCCAGATTCTCCAACACCAGATTCTCCCTCAGCAGTATTGATGATCAGTGTATCCTTTATATCTGTTCAGTCTGCTTTTTATTTATTTTTTCCTATCTACTCAACATATCTGTATGAAACACAATACAGTATGTGAAAATGCATCTGCAAGCCATCTTTAACTGTAATCTACACTCAGATGTCCATCTCACTAATGTGGCAGTGCAGAAAACTGCCCCAGACTATGATCCTGAGAAGGTATGTAATATTAACAGTATAGAATAGCAAGTGCGTCGTGATGGTGTGCAGCATATAATAAAGCTATGAACTATCCAAAAAAGGTCACTTTTATTTTGAAATCAATGATCTTTCTTACAAATTTTTATGTTATTTACTGCTACAGATATTTACACAAATGTATAAATTAATGGCTACTACAGTTCTACTACAGAGAATCAGCACAGAACAAGCATGGAAATGATGAAATAAGAAATACAATTTTTTCTTTTTGTCTGCAGGGTTGCAAATGGCAGATGCAACAGTTGCGACGCTACTTGACAGCAAAACACGGCAGCGAGATGGTAGAAGCTCTTTTTAAAGACATTGTCAACATATTCATCCGCAGCTTACAGAGTGTTCAGAAGGTCATCATTAATGATAAACACTGTTTTGAGCTGTATGGATATGACATACTGTTGGACCAGGATCTGAAGCCGTGAGTGGCCTGCCGTCTGTTACTGTTTACTAACTTTTTCACAATTACTTTATGGCAGTACCAAGTCCTCCCCTCTGCCACAACCCTGTTATTTCACAAACAGACCTGTGTTCTAATGAAGACAGTTCATCAACACACACTGCTAACCAGCGCACAAAATAAGATAAGATAAACTTTATTTATCCCAAGGTAAATTCTTGTGTTCTTAGCATGCACAGTGCAACAAGAAAGAATAAAAAAAAGAATAAAATAAAAAGATACACAATAAATATGCAGCACAATGTCAAGAACATTAGTGTAACAACAGTGTAACACTGTCACTGCTATATGTAAAGATTTAGTGTACTGTACCAGCAGATCAGTACAGCAAAATGGCTTATGAAAGTAAAAATAAAAATAAATTGCAATAAAATAGCAGCAGATGATAAGGTAAAATCTTGCTTATAGCAATACAGTCTACATAAACAAACACTGGCTGTAGAATAAAATACAAGAGCAATGTGATATGTGAGTCCCAAAAGAAAATAACTGAACAGCAACATTGTGATTTTAAGAACATTTACTGTGTGCAGAATTTAAGGAGCTTTTTTACCATTCTTGACCATTTTACCAGATGTATGGTGCATTGATTTGGCAACACACTGTAGTTACACTCTACTCTAGCATTCATGTGACAAACCAAGATGAACTGTTAGTGTTTCTGAAGACTGCACCCACAATCATTCTTTTGCACACCTGTATTTCATTCAGACAAGTTACAGCTGAAGCTCTTTAGATGATGGCTGTTGTATTTTCTGCCTGTCTCTCTGCAGGTGGCTGATTGAGGTGAATGCATCTCCCTCCCTCACTGCTAGCAGTCAAGAGGATTATGAGATGAAGTATCAGCTTCTAGAAGACACTCTGCACATTGTTGACATGGAGGGCCGGTATGATGTGACAAAATATTCAAAGGTTTAAGTTACTAACTCCTAGCATGCTGCTGGCTATATGTTTTCATATTAGAATAAATAAGTCCCCTGAGAGAAGCACTTTCAGTTTAATATTGTAATTTTGTACCTTCATGTTTACAGCATGAAAATGACTATACTGAAATTATACAGAAATTATCTAAAATTGTGTTACGGCTTTCAGTCTCACAGGCAAAGAAAAGAGAGTTGGAGGTTATGACCTCATGTGGAACGATGGACCTGTCTACAGGGAGGATGTCAGCTTGGAGGCTTTGGGTAGCACCTACCAAATAGCAAACACACACCTTGGTTTGTTTTCAATATGGCCATTTACCTATTTGTTTATAGTAAATGTGACAAATGTTAGTAATCATGCTTTTACTTGTGAGCTTTTGTGAACTACTGAAAATCTAAAATGAATCACTGGCAAATGCATTTTCTGCATTCAAACAGGCTGTGTGAATGATCGGAAGAAGCAGCTTCGACAGCTCCTAAAATCTTTCCCAGGAAAGAAGACAGCGTGAAATTGTCCTCTAATACTTTTAGTTCCAACAACACTTTGACATCTCTACTGGTTTGATTTGTGTACATATTACTGTGAGTATCAGTGATTCCCTGACCCAGTGCTGACGACTCGAAACTATTTACATTTTTTTGCTTTGTCAGATTCAATTGTTTGCTAATTAACAAGCTCCGTTTGTGCTGGGTCAGGTGTGCAGAGTAGCGAAAGCACAAAAATGTGCAGAGCATGGGGTCATCGGGACTAGGATTAGGAACCTCTGGTGTATATAGTAATGCTATTACCTGGTCTGTATTAAAATTCCTGCAAATCAAACATAAACTGGCACTTTCATGTGTGTAAAAGAACAACTGTGCGATAATTAAATAAACAAGACATATTCTGGGGATGTCATGAAAAACTTTATGCTGCTTCTCATAAAAATAGCTGCATCCAACTTTACTGAAAATTTTGTTCCAGCAAAACAAAAGCACAACCTAGTAAGGTACTTAAACATGGATGTCCTCCACCCCATGAATGTCTCTGATACATTTAAAGCAACATCAAAAATGAAGTTATAATAAATACATCAAGTGCAGAAATACAGTAGCAAGTACTACCTCAACCAGGCACCATCCAACATTATTCAAGTACAAGTGTTATGTAAAAAAACAATACAATTTTTCACTCACTACTGTTACTGTCCTGGAAAAATGAACACATGCAGTCTTGAAAAACACAATGAACAACCATATGCACCTTTTCAGAGATGGAATTAAAAAAAATACAGATATAAAGTTATTGAAGAAAAAGGCCATGTTCTCAAACAAAATACATTTTTGAGATCACCGTGTCACATGACAGACATTTTTGAGATAACCAAAAAAACAACAGAAAATGTTGCATTCATTTGACAGGTTCTGCAGCTGACCATGCCACTATATTTTATGCAAAAAATGCAAAGTGGCTACCTAATATATACCTAATATGAAATGATCTTTGAAATATACAAGTTCCACACATATTGCAAGCAATATATATTTAACTGAACAAAGGGCAATAAATTAAGGAATAAATAGTTTGCAAAAATATACTGCCTAACTTAAATAGAGAAAAGCCCTTATACATAGCACATTACAAAAATACATGTAGCCATTACAAAACATTCATTATCTCAAAAATATACTTTCTTTGCCCAATGTCAGTACCAATCAAAACAGTTGTTAAAAGACACACAACTAGCATCTGAGCTCAGACACATCTAAACACATACTGTTCACATTTCTAACAAACCTCAAATGTATGACATAAAATGTAAATCAGAATTTGGAGTAACTATTATATAACTGTTTCTCTATCAATAACTAATTCAACTTAAGTACTTATCTGAAGTCTGCATAACCCTAGCTGAGTTAGCAAATCAAAGCAATTGCAGCCTCATAAATTAAAGCATGACTTAAAAACTCTCAACCAAAAATTGGAGGAACTACAGCTTGATCTTTTGTAAAACTACTGTGCGTTTAGGATGCAGATTTTTTGATGAACCACATAGGAGATTTATGATCTTGTTACTTGGCAAACTGAACATTTTTTGCTTTCCCATTTGCCCTGATGGTTGAGGCCCCCTTAAAGCTGTTACTTTCACTAGTCACTCTTTTAGCCCCAGCTTTTGCTCCACCACCCCCGTTCTCTGTCCTCTGCCCTTCTTTTTCTCCTCTCTTCCCTGCACCACCACTTTCTTTCTGCTTATTACCAGTAGCAACTCGCTTGTCCGTACCCATACTTTTCCCTCCCATGGGCAGATCTTTCACCCTATCTGCCTCAGCTGCCCTGCTAGTGCACCCCTTCCTGGCTGGAGGCTGGCCTTTGCCGTTAGTGCCGAGTTCCTGAGAAGCTCTGCGCATGTTCCCGGCAGCCTGCATGTGTTTCTGGTGGGTTTTCCCAGCTTGCGGACTGACAGGATGCTGAACTTTTTGGTATGCTCCCCGGTTCTCTGAGGCTGAAGCCCGGCTCTCACTGCTGCTTCTTTTCTGGGTGATGGTGGGAGGGGCTCTGCGTTCCAGCAGGGGGCTGAGGCGGGAGTGCCGCTGGTAGGCGTATGAGGAGCAGCTGCCATTGCAAAGTGGGTAGCGAACGTGACAGTGGGGGCAGACTGGCCGAGAGAGCTGACCAGAGGAAGGGCTGCCAAGGGAAGAAATGAGAGTGAGGGGGAAGGCCCGCTGGCTCTGGCGCAGGCTTTTGGGGGAGCTGAGGCGTGTCGGGGGAGCAGTGTGGGGTCGCGGATGACTGGCGATCGGCGGACAAATAGGGGCACGACCTCTAGGGCGGACCATGGGGGCTGTGGGCCGGCCACTTTCAGCCTGGATGGTTTGGATCTGGTACCACTCCAGCTGCAGAAGACGTTCTAGGAACTTCTCAAGCTGCCCAACCGGTTTGGGCCGCGGTGCACGTTTACCCTCCGTGTTTAGAAAGATGGCCAGTTGCCTCAGGCTCCAGGTGTTAAACGGTGGAGGCAGAAAGTCTAGGTAGCTGTAGCTGTCACTGTCTGTTTGTGCTGTTCTGGGGCCTGGTATATGGGGGTGCAGGTCAATAGAGTTGAACACTTCCGCCCGGAGATTGAGTTGCGGAGGAGTGCAGGGAGAAGGCAGCACAGGGAGCCGCTCAGAGTCTGACAGGTCACTGGCACTATCTGTGTCATCCTCTTTGTGCTCCAAGAGACGTAGGGACTCCAGGTCAGGGACATGTTTCTGCAGGGGGCTCAGATGCAGCGCTGGCTGAGGAGACAGTGGCAGTGATAAAGCATGGCGGCTCTTTTCCCGGGCCACATGGCTCCACTCCACATCACTGCAGCACTGAAACTGAGGCTGGAGCTTCTGCTTCTCCTTGTCACTCTCTGCATGAGAGGGCCTGAATCGTGGATGCCTTAGGTCAGGTTCAATTTGGGTGCTTTTAAACATATAGCACAGGTTAGTGGTTCTGAAACAAACAGAACAAGTGGCATGCAGTAGAAATAAAAGGGACAGACTCACTTAAGGATCTTGCATGTGCCAGCTGTAGGACTCTTCATATGCTTTGGTCTGTTCCCACTGTGGCCCTGTTACCACATTATGAAGAAACATTTGATATGGACAAAAAAGGAGTATGTGTATATATATATATATATATACACAGCATAGTAAAAAGTGAACCCGTTCCATAGGATAGGCAAACAGAAATCTGAACTCACGACTTCAGCTCGGGACAAGGACTCCTTGTTCTGGACTGGAAGAATGTTCTTATGCAGCGAGCTTGTTTTCTTCTGAGGTTTCTGGTTCTGATTGACCTTGCCTCCCCTTTTATTGTTGCTGAAGGTAAAATTAAAAGACAGCGTCAGGAGAATCGAAATATATGCAAGATTTATATGTTGCATAAAGTTTCCTTGGATCATTTTTACCAATTAAAAGGAAGAGAATACAGACCTGGTAGTGATGCCTGTATTTTCTGCATTCTTCACTCTAACCTTCTCTTTCACCTGCACCCTCTTCAGGAGCATCGATGCAGTTCGTTCTTGCAGAATGGGTCCCATCGCGACGAAATCTTTTGCCTCCAATTTTAACTGCTATTATTGGTGCAAATAAATGTCCTATTTAAAGCCCTCAATTCCTCCTGCACGACTGGATCGCTCCATGGCAAAAACGTCACATCCAAACGGGTAAACACGATCTACAGCATCTGGTTTACTTTATAGATCAATATCAGATCTATACACAGAAAAACCTGCACGTATAATGTTTAAACGTTACATTCAGCAAATCACAGGCACCCGTCCTCTAAGAAACATTCGAGATTGAATGCAATTAAGGACATACAAAGCGTTAAACGTGGTTAAATCCGTCGTTGTGTATCACTAAGGTCCTCTAGCTCTTGTTTACCTGCTGCATGTATATGTTCGCTGCTTCCGTGTTGCATTATGGGAAGTGTAGTTCTCCAGAAAGTTAATCCTGCAGATGGTTACGCTGCCACACTTACTATGGCGATTATTTACAGTAAATGCAAGCATTAGGGATCAATCGATAAGTGTGGAGGCACTTAAGTGGGTCTGACTGAGTGTCAGACAAACAGCCATTCGGAGCTGTTACGGATAAAACGCAACATTACCCACAAAGTCATGGGTGCAGCAGTCACGCCCCCTCCTTGTGTCTGCATGATTTCCAGCGTACTGGCGAAATTTTCGCAGTTTGTGATCTAGATCTTAACGTTCATGTAGTTTGGTGAATATCTGTAGCTCCTAGTCTGTGTTGCTGACTAATAAACATTAATCGAGGACCTGCAGATGCAGCAAATAGCAAAAAACATCGGATTTTAACGGTGAGACGTTATGACGCAGGAACCACTTCCCTGTCTGCAAAGACAATGTAGGCTTGCAGTTGTTTAAGCCTGCACAGAAACGGTCAGTACCAAATTTCATGCAGTCTGAGAATAGTCCAGAGAAAAGGGTTGCACATGTAATTTAATACACGGTTTGGAAAAAAATGTTATTTTATGATATTTATGATGTTTGTGCCTCCACAGCTGTTCACATTTTATTACTCAACCCAGGCCACTGATTTAATGACCCTCATGATGATATATCTTTTAATGAAAAATGAAACCTAATAAAAGCTTGTATCTTGTTTTGTTCAAGGTACAGAGGAGCTGTATGTTGCTTTCACTATGGCTTGGTCTATGGGACGCAGCCAGGAAAATGCACTCCCAGGCGAGACAGATGATGAGCTATTTTTTGTTGGCGTGTCAGGTGTCTCAAAGCAAGCTTTCCCTCTCTCCTTCAGAGCCATACCCTGGTCAAAACCTGAAGAAGAGAGAAAGCCTGTCAGAATTCGTCCACCTAGTCCCAGGGCTCCACAGCCGAGGGCAGCAGGCCGCAGTCTCTCATGTGAACCCCCTCCGAAACCCATCATTCAGAGGCGGACCCAGTCCCTGCCATCCCCTTCAGAAAGGAGGAGACTCAGCCGCAGAGCTGGGGTCCGATTTGTGGACTCGTTAGGGATGGATCTGGAAAATGTGAAGGTCTTCAGAAGTGGAGAAGACCCATTTGTGCCAGAACATGTTCTTTTCAAACTCTTAATGAACGCAGAGCTGGCAGCCAGCAAGAGCTTGGAGATATCCCTTCCCTATCTGAAACCTGTGTTCCCAGAGCAGCCAGGCGACTGTTCAAACTTTCTGGAACGTCTTTGCCGCCAGCAAGTGTGCCTGGAACGCGTTTTGTGCTATGAGCCAGGCATCATTGGAATTGTGCAAGTTATAAACCTGGCCTTTGAAAAAGAGGTCAGCGTGCGCTACTCCTTCACAAACTGGAAGAGCTGCACAGAAACCAAGGCCTACTGGGTTGCCAATAAATACATGGAAGGCCTTTCCACTGGATGCAGCTGTGACAGTTTTCGGTTCCATCTTCCAGTTCCTCCATTCATCCTTCATCCTGGTGCAGTCCTGGAGTTCGCAATCTGTTATAAAGTTCTGGACACTCAATTCTGGGACAATAATGAGGGGCAGAATTATAAGTTAGTCTGCCAGAGCTATAACCTTCCTGTTCCGAAGGAAATTGAAGACAGCATGATACACTTCATCTGAACTCTCTGAATTAGCGTGTATATCCGCATTAGTATTGCTGTCATTGAGGCTAGTGGTTCCCAGTCTTTGTCCTGATGTGTCCTTCACATTTTTGTGTTTTCTTCTACACTGACCCGGCCCACAGGGAGCTTGTTAATTAGCTCACAAATTGAATTAGATGTGCTAGATGAGACAAAGCACAAAAATGTACATAGTATGTGGTCACCAGGACCAGGACAGGAAATCCCTCATTGAGGCTATTTTCTGTAGTTCTAATTAACAGTATTTTAACACTTGGGCCTAATGGTGAGCAGAGTATTGCGTTAATTTTTGCCTGATCACTACAGTATCTGATCATTTGATTCTTAAATGAATCAGGACTCAGGTATCTAAAGATAAATAACACAGAATATGCACTTTCATTTGCACACCAGCATGAGTAGAGGTTAGGTGACTAGTCTAAGTCCTTGTTACTTCTACATTACTAACCTAGCAGTGTACAGAAAACCACTCGCAAAGCCAAATTATTTTTGTTTACATTATGTTCCTGCACTTTGCATCTTAAAGTGGCATTTTTACAATGTTTCAGAATTTCTACCTAATTCAGCCACTGAATTTTTAAAAATCATTACGAGTGTTTTTATGTGAGATGGAACTCTGCGAAACTTGCCCGCTCAGATTTTCTTTACAGTGCTGGTGACAGGGACATGTGATGTCTGCAACACAAATATATTTTAGTTGCTTTGCAAAACAACTAGTGAATCAACATGTGTGTTCTGAGGTTTATAAATGTTAATAATGGTAAAATAGTAGTACATTTGCATAAATAAGCTTTCTATGGGCACTATACATACATTTCTGTTATGTGAGAAATATAGGCTGTATGTTGTATAATCATTTATAATCATTTCATGTAATATCTTGATGTGATCTAGTTAAATGGACAACTAGTCCACATAACCTCGCTGTGGACAAATCTGAGCTGGCAGTCTTTCGTCATTAAACCACCGAGGGACTCTTAACCATCTTACATCTTAACCATTTAATTATGCAGAAATGTTGAAAATCGGAGGAAAAATTGGAAACTATTCAAGGTTATTGTTAATCATTTCTGTTTATAAAAAAAATTCTGACTGTTATAAAAGTCAGCAAACTGAGTGTTCTGGGAATGTTTAGCTTGAGGATTTGAGGGCTGCATTAAACTGCACTAAACTGTTTTCGTTGAAAAATACACTACATGGACAAAAGTATTAGGACACATCTCTTAATTATTGAATTCAGGTGTTTTAATCATACCCAGTGCCACAGGTGTATAAAATCAAGCATACCAAGACATTTTGGACAACGCCATGCTTTCAACTTTGTGGACACAGTTTGGGGAAGCACCTTTTCTATTCCAGCATGACTGTGCCCCAGTGCTCAAAGCAAGCTCCATAAAGTGTTCAGTTTGGAAGAACTTGACTGGCCGCATAGAGCCCTGACCTCAACCCCATCCAGCGCCTTTGGGATGAACTGGAACGGAGATTGCAAGCCAGACCTTCTCGTCCAGCATCAGTGCCTGACCTCATAAATGCTC
>JBBPCZ010000142.1:2228918-2248552 GCA_037974445.1 Brycinus macrolepidotus | reverse complement strand
TCGGTATCGGTACTCGGTATCGGCAAGTACACAAATAAAAATACTCGTACTCGTATCGGTTTGTAAAAAAGTGGTATTGGGACAACCCTAATTAAAACAGCATGCTACAGCTACAAACACTTATTTACCAAGTCTCCTTGCTAAATCCATCCATTAATAAGCAGAGCAGTAGTATCTATAATCTGTAATCCAGGACCTTATATTATGCACTTGTGTAATGGTAATAAATCTGGTGGCACAAAATATGTATATGCTTATCTTTTTTTTTTTTTTTCTGTGTCCTCAGTAATTCCCTGGCTCTGTCCAACTCAGCTAAGAAGCACCTTCCAGCGAAGGTCAGACATTCATTAAAATCTTTTAGTAGGTGTTTTCCAGCATAAGCTACTAATATTATAATATTGTTACATTTTAAACCATTAAAATCTCTGATGTTTTATGGCGCTCCAAATAAGACCTTATGGCCATACAGGGACCTTCATCTGTATCAGAGCAGTAAAAGTCCTCAAAATCTTTCATTCAGTACAACTATAATAAAAGTGTCGACCTTTACCTAATCAGTGAGATATCCAGCTACCTTTTTTTCCTTTTTAAGCATTTTCAAGTCAAAGATTGCACACATCATGTAAATTTTGAAAGTTTAAAAAAGTGAAAATGACCTGTCAATGTTACTGTTCTTATATGTGCGTTATAATGTATTTGCCAAGGTAAAGTAATTGTGTGTGGGTGTTTGTGTGTGTATGTAGCCTGGTCGAAATGTGAAGAAGCATCTTTTCAGTGACACCGATACTGATAATATGACAGAGGTTAGCTGGCTAAAATCAGCAAACAGACGGCCCAAACCTAAAGTGGCAGACTACACCAGGCAGCCAGTTAAGCCAACTTTTCCACCTGCCGACACCACATGTATGCTTTTCACACCTCTATCCTATTTTGTCTGTGCCAAAACAGAACCTGTGAAAGAAGTTCATCCATATCCAATTACTTTCTTTGGAATTGTCTTTCCAGCCTATTGAGAGAACACTATAACAGTTTTAGTTATTCACATTTAATTGATTTAAAAACTGTCTACCTAATCTTTGTTAACTCAGAGTAACATTATATTTGTTTTTTTTTTTATTTTGTATTAAATCTCACTGTTCCCTCAGTATTGCAAAGTCTTCATAATGACGAGAAAAGTGTAAATAAAATTCTTACTCTTTCTTTTAGTCGAGAGTCCAAACATGCATCTTCCAAAGGTTGCAAAAGTGCTGCCCAAACCAATGAGGGTGAGGCCAAGTAATTAGACACTGCTGGATGACAAAGATGTCTCATTAATTTGTAGTGCCAGGTGTGCTAAATCTTCTTTTGTTGTGAAAGTCTTCTTATGAATGACTTTTTTGGGTTTGTCTGTCAGAAGAAACAGAAGAAGGTGGTGGAGCAGGATAAGAAAAAACAGGATGTGGTCAGCAGGAAACCTATGGGCAGACCGCAAAGAACTGCAGCTCAGGTTAAATCATACCTAGAGGTGACAGACTCTGATAGTGAGTCTGAGACTGCTCAACCACCTCCAGCAAAGGCATGTTTTTGTCTTTCTATGAATATTCTGAAATGTAATCTATTGTCTACTGTTTTCTCTGACTGAAATGTCAGTGAGATTTTTTTTCTTATACTACACTGAACAGAAGTTGATCATCAAAAAGACAGAGAAGCCTCAGAGGACAGACTCAGTTCAGACAAAAGGACAAGCAAAGAATAAAGATAAGACGTCATCTGGAGCTGTGTTTGAACAAACTATGAAAGAAAACAATCAAGCAAAGTCAAAAGCTTGTCATAAGGTTTTGAAAGAGAAAGCTGAAAGAGAGCTATCAAGCCCTGAGCAGTCCAAGAGAAAGAATAAGGCAGAAGCTTCCATGGAATTCACCACTCATGATGGAAAAAAAATATTTTTATCCTCCAAAATCTCTTCTTTCTCTCCTCCTTCCACTAACAAAATGAGATGTAAGGATTTATCTGTTGCATAGCGATCCTAATCTCTTAATTATAATATTTACTTGCTACCCGTATATATGCATGTTTATGTACTTGTATGTGTGTGTCTGTTCCCTAGCTGGAGAAAAGAGTGCAGCCTTGGCCAGTTCTCCCCTCATATCATTGGGTCTTCTGTCCAAGGTAGTGTCTTTGCCTGTATACCAAGAATATTACAAAAACTACTCTATGATATCTTCAGGAGTTTTCTTTGCACTGACAATTGCACTGAACAGAAGTTTGTCATTAAACAGTCACAGAACCCCCAGAAAAGAACTTCAGTTCAGACCGAAAAACAAGTGGTAAAAAAAGTTAAGATGACCACAGATGGTGTGATTGAACAACTAGAGAAAAATGAGAAGCAACCAGAAGAGACCACCACATGCTCAGACACAGATAATAAGCTAAAAGTGAAGAAGGAAGTCAGTAAATTATTGCCTCTTGCGCAGTCAAAGACTAAGAAGACTCCAGCTCCTCAGCAGACTCCAAAAAAACAGAGAAAAAGCTGGGCTGCTGAACTCTCCTCTTTTTGCCCATCCCCTTTCTCAATTGAAAAGATGAGATGTAAGAAATTATCTTCTATAAAACACATCTATATGAATGTCTTGTATTACAACCTTAAAACCATTGTCTTTCATGTTCAAGGAATGTATGCTTCTCCCTTAGCTGCAGATAAGAGTGCACCTTTAACCAGATCTCCTATTACACCCCTCCGGCTTCCATCATTCTCTCCTGTTGGTGCTATCTCGCCCCCTTCGGATCTGCCAAGCCATCTCAAAGGGATCCAGGCTTCGTCTTTCTATAAGAATTCAGTGGGACGTAACAGTGTCAAACTTCCTCTTCTCCCCACTGTAACTCCTGCTGCCAAGACGCAAAGTCCTGAAGAAGTATGTCAGGTAAGAAAACTACCAAGATAACTGCATAATGAACAAAATAATTACTTTATTATCACAAAGTCAGCAAAATAAGCTTTTTTCTGCATTGGGTTTCTGTCATCTTTTTAACCACAGTTGTTTCCACAAGTAATTTTACTCTTAGCAATATTTCGTCCTTTTATGTCCTTTTTATATGCCAACTATAGAACTAGATTTTCAGAGTTGATAGACTGTACTGGAATGTACAGTTAGCAGTTTGTTTTTTCTTTGTTCAACCTATCCCTTGTCCCATTGACCAGATTCAGGATGCTGAGCTTAGTCCGGTGCCTTCTATGGCCGAGCCCCTCATCGCCTCCACGGGTAGGGAGGAACTTGTCTGCTCTTCATTGCTCAATTCTCCAGACTTAGGGGAGGATTTGAAAGACTTTTTGAACAGTGCTGGCCACCAGAGCCTCCATGCATCCTTCGACAAGGAGTCTGTGATCTCCATTGTGACACTGAGCCAGTCTTCGCACGGATCTGTTAACAAAAAAGCTATGATCTGCACCAACTTCGAGGTAGTATTTTCTGCCTCTGGCAGCCTTAGGTTTCAGTTAGATTACAATCAGGCATAAATAAATTTTCTTTTTAAACATAAATTTGCTACTTTTCACAGAAAACACCTAAATGTACACAAGGAAGCAAGGTTGAAAAAGCAGAATTTCGGTCAGGTAATAACATTACATTAGACACATTATTCATTCACAAATGTTGATATCTAATACACCGTTTCATTAGGTCCATCAGCCCGTTGGAAGTGGCACAGCTCATGCAAGTCTGAGAGTTTGTCCGAGAGAGAGGACAGTGGTGAGGGGGATGACAGGGAGACCAAGGTCGTGCCCAGTGAAATAGCCATTAAAATGAAGCCAAGAAAGCTGTTCAAGCCTAATGACAAACCGTGGCAGAAGAAAAAAGGTAAAGCTTACAGGAGTGCAAAGTTTTTTTTGTGAACCTTAAACCATCATATCTAAAGCGCATATGTATCACAGAATCCAGATCCTGCAGCTCTGAGGACGAAGAACAGGAAGAGGAGAGGGACACAGGAAAGAAAAAAAGAATCAAAGGTGTGACCAAGAAAAGCTCCCACATTCCTCAGAGTCACAGTGCAACAGGTAGTTTAACCACAATCATGGATGCAGCAGAAATCAGTTTTGTGTCTTTACAATTTGCACTACACAAGGAAGAGGGAGTAATGTGTGTGCGTGTGTGTGTGTATTTTAGTTGTTGAAGATGTGGAGATGCACTCCAGAATGTCAAATATGGTTTCAAGGTGTTGGGAAGTGAGTGCTGAGACAGATAACGTTAGTCTTTGTTCGTCTTTTGTCCGTTAATTTAAAAACAAAACACAATTCGAGTGCCAGTACGACAGCCAGTGTACGTTTACAAGCGGCACACTCTGCTCGGACTTCAGAAAAAATGCACCAAACTCTCCAGTGACCATCGGAACATATCACCATGTTTATGGTTCCTGTATACAAGTCCCTGCTCAGACGCACCAAACCGGTCCACAGGAACATCCAAGTGTGGCCAAGTGGTGCAGTTTCAGCTCTCCAGGACTGCTTCGCTACAACAGACTGGGACATTTTTTGGGAGGCTTCAATGAATGGTGACTCGTTCAACCTGGTGGAGTACACAGACTCTGTCACTAGCTGCATCTCAGAGTGCATAGAGGATGTTACTGTCTCCAAGAGTGTCACCACGAGACCCAACCAAAAGCCCTGGATGATGAACAAGATGCGCACGCTGCTAAAGACCAGAAATGCAGCCTTCTGATCTGGAGACAAGGCTCCCCTCTGGGTGGCCAGAGCCAACCTGTCTCACGCTATAAGGAGAGCAAAGCAGGCATGTGCACACAAGATCAATGAACACTTCAACACGTCATATGTGGCAGGGCATTCAGGCAGTCACAGACTATGCAAGCCCCATCCGCACAGCAGTGACGGTGATGCCTCCCTCCCATACGAGCTGAATGACTTCTTTGCACGATTTGAGGCACAAAACAAAGAGCCGGCAAGAAAAACTTTTCCCTCCAATGAGCAGGTACTCTGTCTTCCCTCAGCTGACGTGAGGAGAACCCTGTCACGAGTGAACCCACGCAAAGCTGCGGGACCCGACAACGTACCTGGTCGTGTGCTTCGGGAATGGGCTGACCAGCTGGCTGATGTCTTCACGGACATTTTCAACACATCCTTAAGGCAGATGTCTGTCCCAGCGTGCTTCAAATCCACCACCATCATCCCAGTCCTGAAGAAGTCATCAGTGACGTATCTGAATGACTACTGGCACTCACACCTATCATCATGAAGTGCTTTGAGAGGTTAGTCATGGCTCACGTAAAGTCCAGTCTCCCCTTCTCTCTAGACCCCATGCAGTTTGCATACTGGGCCAACAGATCCACCAATGATGCCATATCCTATGCACTTCACCTTTCCCTGACAAGAAAGACACATGTCAGAATGCTGTTCATAGACTTCAGCTCAGCCTTCAACACAATCATCCCTCAAATGCTGATTGTGAAACTGAGTGGGTTGGGTCTGAACACTACTCTCTGCTGTTGGATCCTTGATTTCCTGACAGAGAGGCCCCAGTCAGTATGGATGGGCTGCAAAACCTCCAACACCATCACACTGAGCACCGGACCACCACAGAGCTGTTTGCTCAGTCCGCTGCTCTTCACCCTGCTGACCCACGACTGCCCAGCCACACACAACACCAACCACATCGTCAAGTTCACTGACGACACAACTGTGTTGGGGCTGATAAGCAGCAATGGCGAGTCAGCTTACAGAGAGGAGATGAAACGGTTGTCAGTGTGGTGCAGTGACAATAATCTCTCTCTTAATGTCGACAAGACTAAAGAGATGATTGTGGACTTCAGAAAGTCACATCCAACTCACACCCCACTTGGTTATACTGTTACACTCTGTTTACTGTGTATACTAGTTATATTATCTATACTGCCATACTGTTTGCACAATTCTTTAAGAACACATTTTTCACTTGTTTCATACTGTTTTATACTGTTATACTGTTTACACTGGCTATACTGGCTATACTGTTCATACTTTTTGCACATTTTTTCAAACGTTGCACATTTTATTTTACTTATATTTATATACAATGCACAGTGAGCTGTCCACACACTCAGGACAGCCTTACCTTCTTTTATACTTCTACGTGCACTGTTTTGTTTGTTTCACAATGTCTTATGTCTGTTGCACTATATGTACACTGTGGAACCTGAGCTTCACCATTTCGTCTCTCTGTATACTTGTATATGGTTGAGATGACAAGTTCACTTTGACTTTGACTTGATATAGATTTGCCACAGTCTGAAATCAGCACCTCTGAAGAGATGGGCTACGTCTGCCGCCAGTTCAGCACTGAACTCAAGAAGAAGTTTGAGGTAGGGCAAACAGCATTAAATTATTTATCAGAGGCTTCGTTTTGGGCCATTAAAGAGATTCAGTAACGCTGGAACTGAAGTATAATGCGTAATATACCCGGTGTTCCATTTAAGGACATAACTATTGAAAATAAATTCCTAACCATGTCACTTGGAAAATATTATGTCTGAGCAAATATTGCAGTTATAAATTGTGTCATAATTCATCCCACCAGGTTTAATTAATTGTTCTAATTTTCTAACTATCAAAAATGAATTAATTGTATTTTAACAATGTCTTTTGATGCTCCATTTATATTTAGTTATTGATGATAAACTGATTATACTGTGATGCATTTTAATCACTGACTGTCTAAATGTCAGTTTAAGTTGATAATGACCATTTTCACCCATAGAAACTGCCTGCTGTCTGACTGATAGCTAACTGTGGCTGTAATTACAATCTGCACTGATGATGTGTTGAATGTGTGGTTGTCTCTCAGAACCGCTCCAGGAGAATGGATCTCTTCACCAAGCAGTCCTTGAAGGCCTTCAAGCAGCATGCGTCCTCCATCAGCATGCAAGTGCATAAGTGCAGGTCAGACTGAAAAACATTTTTTACATCAAGGACATCAAAGTCACTCACACATACATACATACGTACACACACATACATGTTCTCTCTGTTTCTCTTTCTCTCTCTCTGTCAGGTGTTTGTGGGTCCTTAAAAAGTCTAAAAACATCTGAAATGATGTACACAAAACAGAATCACTTGCTGGAGTGTAATGATGTAACGAAGTTGAGAACAATTTGTGATTCTGAAGTCAAGATTCAGTTTGATTTTGTTATGTTTTATAAGCTTTAATTATATATTACACCTAGTAGTTTGGCTCAGATGAATGATTTTTTTATTTCACAACAAAGATGCAAAATAGTATGTTCAGTTTTAATTTCCTTGATTTTTCAGAACGTTCAGTCTTTCAATTTCAAAGTCATTACACCCTTTGTCATTGTACCCTTGGGTTTAAATGACATTTCAGGCTGTATTAAAAGTCTTGAAAAGTATTCAGTTTAATATGAATGCCTGTAGAAGTCTTGTCTCTCTCATTTTTAGTATAGATGATGCAAATAAGTATCTCAAGATTTGTGTGTTGGTACTTTAATAGCATTTATGTTGTTCCGGTCTAACCCAACAACAGTCTCTGTAAAATCAGCTAAAGAGCTCTAACCTTAAAACATGTTTTGTTTGTTTTCATTACATCTAGGTCTCAAAGACTGGAGAAAATTAAACAGGTTCTGGTGGATGAAATAAAAAACTTGGAGCAAGATGACACTGCTCTGCACAACATGGAGGAGGAACTGACCGTACATGACCACTGTTTATAAAAAGAATTTGTCTCAATGCACGAGAAATAAATGTATAAGTAGAGTGAATTTTACAATTGTGATAAATTGTTGATTTTTTTCTACTATATATCTTTTTTGTATTTATTTCAGAGCTACTGGAAGAAGCAAGCTGTGGCTTTTCATTCATACCAGGAGAAGGGATCCCGAAGGTGAGTATTAATTTTTTATTTCTAGATCCTATTTATTTCCTGTCAAGTTATGTTTTTCAAAGTACGATTGTGAGACACTGGTGGTTCTGGTGAGCGATACTCCACAGAGTTGTCTCAGCTGCTGTAGATAAAAGAATTAGCACATTTGTTACATAATCGTGTAAACACAACCTGTGGTGAAAATTCAGGACATATGCTGTTCCCATCTAACACAGACACTGCCTCTTTGAAACCAGGTTTAAAGTCCTAACCTTAAATCAAGATTTCAAAGAAGTTTTCATTAATGTTGTTATCACTGGAATCATGTGACATAACTGCACAAATGCTTCTTGGAAACAGCATTCTTTAAAGTCTCTATCAACGGCTTTTACAATTGCAAAAAATACCATTGCAACAGAGGCTTTCAAAAACCAAGACTAGCATTAGGCTTTAGCCACTAAAACATACAATTTTCGAGGGCTCTGTGTCAGTAAATTCAGATTGGAGCCTTAACAAATAAACAGCCTGGCCCTGTTTTTAATCTTTCCAGTGTTTTGATTCATAGTAGTGAAGCATGCACCTGTTTTGTGATTCATTGTTTGAATTTGAGCTGTTACATTTACAGTTAGGTTTGCCACATTAACATTTCATGCAATTTCTTTTTTTTTTTTTTTTTTTGTAGATTACATAACTTGAAAAGTGCCATTGAGACTAATGTGTGTCATAGTCTGGAGTATGAGGAGCAGATCTTCTCTTCAGAGGTAAGAGCATAAACCTTTGCTAAGGTAGGCTTGGGTGTTACCCCCTTTTACCATTATCCATAAAGAAATTGAAAATAAGACTTCTGTTTGGTTCAATGTTATTTCAGATGTGTTTGATGAAAAAAGATATGAAGTCTGTACAGGAACGCTTATTCAGACAAATGGTGAGTGGACAGATCGCTTCAGGGTCTCTGTCATGGCATTAGACTAATTTTGTTCAGGGTGAAAATTTAATTTTGTTTAAACTTTCCATTTGGGTCATAAAAGGGTTCAGTAAAAGCTCAGCCAGAAATGTTCTGGTTTCTTTTAGCAAGAGGAAGATTTGCGAAGTGTGCGTAGAGGACTACAGACCTTGTTCCTACCAGACGTCCCAATGCTTTAACTTTCAGCAGAAAAAGGGAACTGAAGGACTACTTGTCATTTTCAAGTAATTTTCAGGATATTTTAAATACATGTTCTTGTTTTTGGATAATACTAGCTTAATATAAGATTGCTTTCGTCTTTAAACATTTCTATTTAAAACAAATATGTATTACTCTTTTTAGTCTTTATTTTACTTATCCTAGCCTTGTTGGACTGTTAATATCTGTTTGTTGAAACTCTGACTGAGTACATGTGATTTTTAATAATAAATAATGATTTGGTGTGAAAAAAAAATTCTAATGAACCACACAATTGTAATAACATATAAAATGTAAAAAATGCATTTATTCATGAATTAACCCCCCCTCCTTACATTCAGTCCCATAGATATGTTTACCCATCAGTTAGAAAATAAAAATGGTAATGAAACATGACAAAACAAGTGTCATAATATTCACAGCAGTAATGTATCACAGGAACTGGAACCTCTTTGTCTTTTTTTCACTTTGTTTTGATCAGTATCTAAGGGCTTTAGTCCTACAGGCAGGCAAACGTGTGAATTAATGCACAGTGTTTGGGATTCAGTTATCAAATAGTCTTAGTTATCAAATAGTTTAGGATTACAGAATAACTGGCGCTGATTGTAAGCTCATTTACTGTTTGTTTGTTATCGTTCAAAAAGGCTTAAGGTTTTTTTTCAGGGCTGAACATGCACAACCCAACACTTCATTCTTCTTTAAGTGTTAAGCAGTTTTGAAGGCAAATGTGGGACATTTCTCTTAAACTGATGTGGGACTTGTGAGAATATTTCCCCACATTTAACCCATTTTAAATCATACAGGAGTCCATGCTCAACCATAGACCATCATATTCCTAGAAATTGGAAATGATACACAAATGAGTTATTTTTAAGACATTGATGGATTTCCAATTAAATTCTAGCTGGTTTAATAACATACTTGCTCAACATTCGTAATTCACTTACAGCTCTCAAATTGATCTGCTTTAAGCAGCTATTTGGTATTCATATTATGATTATGTATGTTATCAGACAGACTGCTCTGTCACCAATAATTGGAAACAAATAGCAGGTACATTTCATTAATCTACCAAGGAAAAAGGAGACTTTTCTTGATTTTAGGACCCTTAATATTGAAAATAAGACAAAGAGCATTTACAAACATATTCTGTGGATAAACGGTTCTTACAAAGTTTTTTTTTCCTTTCTTTTCCCCCCCGAATGATGACATAATCAACCCTGTTCAGACTGAATTTTGTACACTTGACATCAAACTTACCCCGACTTAGCAGGCTCACCACCCTTGAATTACTTTTTTCCTTTCGTCATTTAAAGTGGAGCTTCTCACATGCACATTAACCTTCAATGATGCTTCTCTCAGCAGTCACTTAAAACTCCATTTTGAAAACACAAATGTCCGATTGTGGCTCCACTTCTTCAGCCCCAGAGCGGAGGTGTCTGCAGCTGCTGTTCTCTCCTCAAGGTGCTGTGCCTCTATAGCCTCTGTCTTTAACCGCACACAAACACCACTGCACCTGGTCAAGACCAGGATGCTGGAAGAATAAGGACATCCTGTGGATGACGTCATCTCCAGGATTTCGCCATGTATTCGAGTTTTAATTTTTTCTTCATAGAAGAAAACCTTCTACGGCCTGTGGAACCTACGTTAGGTAAGATACTAGATATTAGCAAAGATGCCTTTTATAATTGTAACTATAACATTTTATTATAGTGTTAAATCCACTATATTTAATTCTGCATCCTCTAGTCTTAGTAATATGGCATTATATAAGCTTCTCAGCTATCATGTATCAGCATTAGGATGCATAATTACAAGCCTGCAGAAGACAAAGGAGCTAAATTAAGGGCAGCAGTGTGTCATTTTTAGTCACATATGTGTCTCAAGTGGTTTGAATCCCAGTATATTTGGACTGGGCTGTCTATCTTTAGCTCTGTAGATGCCCAGTGAGCTATAAATAGCCTTGACAGAGCCCTGCACACTGACCTCGTTAGGTGCTTGCTGGAAGCATGCACCTCCATCTCGGTGCTTTTGAACTCGTTCAGCTCTTTCCGGATGGCTGCCTGCAGAATTACAAATGAACAGCATTTAGTGCATCCCCAGGTGGATCACGCACGTGCTACTCTTAAAAATAGTGTACCCACACCTTTAAAAAAGACATTTGAATAATCTATGCATTTCATTTTAAATATTTAGGGTTTGGTAAGAGATAAGACTGCACTACAGAAAAACAGTTCTTGTTTGATGCTCAGCTGTTCTTTATCCTCAGGCTCAGTAGCACACTGGGATTTCCACTATAAGGTCAGTATGTCCAGAGATATATATCTTGGAGTACAGTGTTACAGACGTCTGACTGCAGACCTTCAGAAGCACTTGCTGATGGTGCCTTCTTGCAACATACCTTGTCAGCTGCAGACAGTCTAGTCCAAGGTTTGTCAGCTCTCCTGTCATAATCCTGAGCTTTGGCCACCTCGACGTAGTCACTAAAGCGGATCAGGATCTTTCTGTCCCTCAGTTCGTCAACCGTCGGCCTCTGGTTAAGCTAAAAGACAAGAAACATAATATAACAATATAAAGCTCTTTGTCTGAGAGTCCTCAGCAACATTGTTCCATAAATGTGATTTGTCTCTTCTTTTCATGTATAAATACGCTGAGTGTTCAGTGATACGTGCACTCCTAGGATTAGGATTCTCCACCTTTTTGCTCCATCACAGATGCTTCCACTGACTTAGTCTGATAGTATGATGTTCATATTATCATGACTGTTCATATTATCATGACTGATGTTGTGCATTAAATGTGAAATGTATATATCAAATGATGCGGTATACGAAAGCTGTTATACCTTTCTGTTCAATCTCTGTTTAATTTCTCTCCTCTCCTCTTGCTCGGTCTGGTCATTTCGCTCTGAAAGGACAGAGTGACATTGATAGACACACAAGATTTTGTCAATAGCTGCAGGATGAAGACACTTTTTCAAAAGATTGTGATTTTTAATATTTTGTCTCCAACAGAAGTGCTAACATCTACGTTTTTTGTACATTAAGTAACATTAATCACATGTAGGCAGTAAAGGACAGTAGGCATGTCTGTAATCAGAGCTATAATAAATCATTCACTATGTGCATCGTGCAATTTTTTACACTTTATCATTACACACTAAAACAATGTAAATCAAATGTAGGGAATAAAGGTCAGTAGGCATGTCTGTAAAAAGAGCTATAATAACATTCACTTTGTGCATCTTGTGCAATTTTTACACTTTATCATTATACACAATTGAAAAATTGGCAAGAAAACATTAATAAATAAAATTATGAATGGAAACGAATGGGAAAAAACATTCTAAATTTACAGTAACTCACGTTTTAAGATATTTCTGCTCTCCAGCTCCTCAACGGCCGGCCGCTGACTGAGTCTCCTGCGGAAAAACACCAGAATGTCACTGTGAACCATCACTGCAGTGTGAAATAGTCCTGGATCTACAGAAGAGTCCAAACAGATGCTCCTCAGCTGAGAAACCCTCCACGTGTTTTACAAAGGTGCTGTATTTCTGTGCTAAACCCTTCACTTCTTGTGCACTGGTGGGTGACTGGGTGCATCCTGGAGCTCCTTTGGCTTCGCGCGTCTCTTCTGAGCGCTGCTCTGAGCAGCCACGTGCTGAGGGGGCTCTCCAAGGAGGAGCCTGGAGGTCCACTCTGCCCACGTGATTCTCAGATATGCTTAAAGCACTCTCCCACCTCTGTGCGCAGGGTCAGGGACTCTCCTTTATTTCCCCTTAAAAGAGCACATTCAGCTCAATAAATGCAATCAAACTGTCACCATGGCATCCTGATGTCCAGGACTATTCAGCAAATCAAACACCATTAAATCCATTTCAGTAAAATTATTATCACAGGTTAAAGCGGGCTGGAGCAGGACTCCAGGTTTATGTGGTGAACGGTCTGCAAAGCTACACTATATGGACCAAAGAATTGAAACACACCTCTTAATAATTGAATTCAGGTGACCCCTTGCTTCCAGTGAAGGGCAAACTTAATGCTTCAGCATACCAAGACATTACAGAATGAATGGGCACAAATTCCCACAGAAACTCCAAAATCTTGTGGAAAGCCTTCCAAGAAGAGTGGAAGCTGTTATAGCTGTAAAGGGGGGATCAACTCCATATTAAAGTCTATGTATTTTAATGCAATGTCATTAAATTCCCTGTTGGTGTAACTGTCAAGCATCCCAATACTTTTATCCATACAGTGTACTACAGTTGGAAATTTCGTGGTGCCAACTCACTATATAAATCGGTTAATTATGCTTCAGCCTTTAACTACAGCATTACCAATGCTTTTTTTTTTTTGCAACGTTACTGAGGGACCACTGAAGTAGTTCAACAGTAGACACCATTCATATGAATGGATTGTATTAAGCTGATAGCCACTGTTATTCTAATCACAATTATTTAACTTATAATAATTACATAATATTTACTTTTCTGCCAAACGTGTGTTGTTAAATACACTCAAAGGCCATACTCTCTAGTTAAATAGTGATGTGACTTATATATTATGTTATATATATGTATATTGTTTATTAAATCATTTCAGCAATACTGTAATACTGTCACCCATAAAGACAATATAATTTGTTTTAAAACAATATAATACAAAAGTAGACACTGCCTTATAAATTTCGTGCTGTTCACACTGTGTGCTGAGGTGTGATCACATATGACAAATAGTCACTTTCACTTTCACTTTCATAGCTCCTGACAGGCAAATGCCAATCTTAGACTCACTATTTGCAGCAAACATCTAAATATTTGCTTCAAATACAGTATTATATGCTGCCCCCTTTGCTCCATGTATTGAGAATAGACAGTAGATTCTACCCTATTAGACACATGAGCCTATAAAGTGTCTCTAAAGAAAGCTTTAGAGAAATATCCCTATCAGACATGTGGATTTAGTTGAATGGGATTCTGGCAGATGTGATAGCATTATTATTCCATGATCTGAAATGGAGGCTTTATTCCCAGTTCCCCTCTGGAAGCTGGCTGGGTAATATTGACCTGTAGCTTGAGTTGCCTGGCAACAGAGGTTTCTTGTGGTGGTGATGGTGGCGAGCCATTTTGGTTCGCTCTTGGGGATACGGTGACAAGGAAATCTGCCCAGGGACTCATTTCTACATGCTAAGAGATGCTACATTTGTTCCATTAGAATGTATTCTTCACATTTATAATACTAGATAGTAATATTTTTGGATGCTTTGTGGAGTACATTAAATGTTATCTATGCATCTTTATGTATATTTATATACATTAATGCACGGCCTGCCATTTGGTCCTCAAGTCCTCAAGCTTCAGGTGTCTCAAAGTGTTGCTGTGAGAAGGATGCACAAACAGTTGTCTTGCACTGCTCTCAGAATAATATACAGTACATTAAATCATGTTGTGAGCAAAGTGAGGGCTTGGCTTGTGTGGGTGGCAGCAATAAACTTAATCTGCCTTGAAGAATAACTGGATTGTAGCTGCGACCATATTTGCCCATCACCCTCCCACGCCGTTCACTGCATATACTCCCATGTCACAAACTGAAATGTGTATATAATTTTCCTTTTGAGATGATTTCAAATACCTAATTATAAAAGGGGGAATAAAATATGTTTCATTTGTTACTCAATCTAATTATCTGTCTTGTTTAATGACTTGTTTTCATTTCTGGAAGGTATATATTCATTAGTTTGGTGCCACCAACAAGGCAAGTCATATGGAGCAAATAAATGGAACAGAAATACCATTTTGAATGGCAACTGGATATAATTTAGGTTCAGTATTTACAAAACTAAATAACAATAAAATCGCATGTACTTAACTCATTAAGAATCCTCCAACACCTGGACACCTTTATTCTTTGAGTACAGTATTTGGATACAGTAGGTATTTGCCCTGCTTTATATCCTTGTGCTCACTAAGGTTGAACAACAACTCAGATTCTGCTTAGAGGAGGGGATGGTGTGCTGCAATCCATTATTCACTGGTCTGAGGTCTAAAAATAGTAACATCCATGTGTTGCTTCTGTGGAAGTGCAGAACACTGCAGGCTAAAGATAGTAAGGTCATCACACTGCATTGATGAACCATCACTGTGTCATTCTGAATGCAAGGCTACAGCAACAGCTTCTGCAGATGCAGGGAACTGTTCTGGATTCAAGGCTGTGGGCGGAGTTACCTTTTTATGCTGATCTAAGAGAAATGTTCCCCGTTGCTAGCCCTCCAAAGGGATATTTAGAAATCGTTTTATACTAGTTTCACATTTTGCCAAGGACAGAGACTGACAATGTCCTCTGGGTTTGAGGTCTGTCATCCAATTATTCATTTTACCAGAGAGAAGGTCCTGCACTCAGCTGAAGGTCCTACACCCAGCTGCCTTTTTGATTCCATAGACACCACATGACACAACAGGGAGTCAACACCTGAACTGGAGGGCCATAATCTTTAATTTAGTGTGTAAATCAAGTCCTAATTATTACCCTCAGAGATCAGCATGAAATAGAAACTTTTACTGACTTGGATGGTCAATGAGACTTCTTCAATATTGTCTTTTCAGCAAGAGGCTCAAGGGGATTGGGGCTTGTCTTCTGTAGGGCTAAAAATAACTGGGTTTCACCCACTGTAAGCAATATGTCACTAGGATCCAGAGCATCGTGAACTGACTCAAGCTCAGACAAGGTGTATTTATAGGAAGACACCTACACCAAGCACCTCTGATGCCCAGTATAATGAAATATGGGCAATATTACTATAATTTGTTAGTTTTCATTTACTTTAAAAATGTGTAAAAATCTGATAATATTTAGGTCATATTTAAGCAGAAATATATAGAATTATAAGCGGCTCACAAACTCTTAAGCACCACTTATTTTCAGAAAAATTAAATTTGACCAGAGCGATGTCTGTAAATGTAGTTTGAGTTAGTACTGCTTTTTAGTATTGCTTCAGTTAGTATATGTTTACTACTACACTCTGAGACTAAAACTGTTTTGCCTAAGATGCCCTCGCACCTGCTACTAATGTAAATTTGTCTGGTCCCTCCCATTATGTAATAGAGACTACTTGGCCAGGTGAAATAAGGACAGCAGTTATTAGGTAATTCTGTGTGGATGCTATGCTTAGAAGATTTTTAGCACCTCGTGCTGTTCCATGAACAAAACAACATCAGAAAACCAAGGACAACTGGTAAGCAGTACCTTCTAGGAAACAGCACAGCTTTGTGTGCAAGCAGAATGGTACGCGTTTCACTCAGCGGTGCGAAATACCAGGGATAATTATTTACATAAGAGTAGGAACCACTAGACAAGGAATAAACCTCTGAGACCTTGTGGCATGCATTATAACAGGTTTGTGGGTAGAACTATGTGATAAACAGTATGTAAAAATAATCTGCCTGTTATAGTATAATCAGAGGCAATAGATACACTATATGGACAAAAGTATTGGGACACACCTGCTTTCCAGCGTTTGGGCTAGGCCCCTTACTTCCAGTGAAGGAAAATCTTAATGCTTCAGCAGACCAAGACATTTTGGACAATGCCATGCTTCCAACTTTGTGGACACAGTTCGGTGATGGACCTTTTTTATTCCAGCATGACTGTGCCCCAGTGCACAAAGCGAGCTCCATAAAGACATGGTTGGATGAGAACTTGACTGACCCGTACAGAGCCCTGACCTGAACACCTTTGGGATGTACTGAAACGGAGATTATAAGCCAGGCCTTCTCATCCAAGATCAGTGCCTGAAATCATAATTGCTCTACAGAATGAATGGGCACAAATTCCCACAGAAACACTCCAAAATCTTGTGGAAAGTCTTCCAAGAAGAGTGGAAGCTGTTATAGCTGCAAAGGGGGAACAACTCAATATAAAAGTTTATTTTAATGCAATGTCATGAAAGTCCCTGTTAGTGTAATGGTCAGGTGTCCCAATACTTTTGTTCATATAGTATAGTTGTGGCCCGTTATAAGAGTAGATGCAGAAAGTGTAACAATCTAATGCCTCCATTTTAACAGTCCCTTCCTTTAGTGTCATTACTGAAGGGTTGACGTTCTTCAGTTGCAAACATAGAAGGTTCACTTTTCACTCCAGACTCGCATTTTCACACATGCTATGAATCTTTAGTTTTTAATGCAAATATTTAGGGCATTTTTGTACCAAATACCAAATACCCATTGCATAGTAATGAGGGGGTCTGTAATAGTAGTTTTGCTAAAGGTGTGCAAAGAAATTCAACAAACTTCCTAAAAAGGCATGCGCCCTATGTCTTCTAGAGTCTGATATTGTCTCTAGAACTTTAACTTGTCTTATAATGCTCATGAATTGCTCTAATACTCTCATTATTTGTGTCAAAAATCTCAAATACACATAGCTACAGGAATATTCTTACACTGTCCTGTTGCTAAGTGTCAGATTCAGTGCTGTGAACCATCCCTTTAAAACACGAGCAGCTTCACTCTATGTCCACAGATCAATCCAGTGAAAAGATATAGGGGATAATCCACTCAGATTACATCAGATCCAATCTCATCACCTCTATAATCCCCATATCTATTGTTTACCTTACATGACTAATATCTTATTAGCTGTCTTTTGTATAGTAGCACCAGGTAAACCGCTGAGCCGGGGATTCCTGTTTTATTCAGTCAAACCAGTATTCAGACAGCACAGTCTGAATGGGATGTTACAGACAGACTGCAGTATTTTGTATCCAGGCATTTGTAATTTTGCTTTTTTATGTAACAGATTAAAGGGATACCATTTTGTGGTTTAAATCTTATAACATTGTAATCCATTTGGTGATGCCACTGTCCTATGAAGAGTAATATTAGTTATTCACCTTGTCAAATGGAACAGACTAATAAGGCTACATTGTAATCATTAATCTTATAGTTCAAACAAACTGAATATTTCTTTGTTTCCAGCTTGCAAACTAACTGGAAACTAACATTGTCTTGGATTCAGCGTTAGCCATCCAGACATGTTTTTTTTAAACTATTCTTTGAATAGAATCCCATTCACACAGCCAGAGTGCTGGTGGCTTACTTGGCGAGCTTCATTTCGATCTGCTGGCGGATCTCTTGTCTCTCCTGGTCGCTGCGAGCAGGGAAGATGTTTCTGTCTTCCAACTCCTGTTTGCTGGGCCGATTCCGCAGCTTCACAGCCAGCAGCTCCTTCCTCATTCGGCGTGGCAGAGTGCCTGTACACAGAGACAATGAGTCAGAAATTTACATAGCAGCAAAATTACTAGAGATGCACTGATATGGTAAATGAGGGAAGTATTATTTTTATGTATGTGACTGCCAATCTATAAACACTAATAAAATGTAGATTTTGGGACTATATCTACCAGGATTAGCATTACAGAGAAATAAAACATTTTTCTGTAAGGGTGATTAAGATTAATTGGAGTAAAATAAATAAAATGTAGACATTTTAATCCAGCATCACCTAAATGTGCTCTTCTGCATCACAATAAAAATGCTGTCAAATATTGGTTTGAAAATCTTAACATCTGTCCAATGCTGATCATTTTTTAAGCAGTTATCTGTCAATACAGACCAGACATTGTGCATCCTTAAAAATGACATGCCAGTGCTTGCAATGCTTCCTAAATATTATGTAATTGTTAATAATAAACACACACATAGGTTCATATTTATTATCTTGCACTGATAGCGCCAATCCAGCATCACCTCGCCTCTGTTAATATAACAGTGCTGAGTGAAAATCAGTCTAGCACTCCTATTCTTAGATGATTAAAAAGCTAACATCATTTAATGATTCATTTTATGTACCTGACACAAGTACACTCTCCATTTAAAAAGTTCCTCTCAAAAGAAATTATTGCTCCAGATTACAGTGTTATTGGAAATAGACCCCAAACTATTTTATGAGGTTAATGTTCCTTCATGGAATTCACATAACATGACCAATTTCAATGCTTTGTTAATGACTTTAAACACTATTTACCAGAGATAACGGACTCGTTCCAACTGTCCATGTCGTATATGATTCCTGAGGCATCAGTGAAGCAGTGGGTCTGTCTCACGTTCTCCTTATTCTCCTCTGCCTCTTTCCTGTTCTCCACCTCTCCACTGGGCTCTCGCTCCGTACTGCAGGACAGAGAGAGGAGTGTTTATAGTTAGTCACCCTATTTATGAGCTTGTATGACAATGCATGTCATCAGTGTATTTTCGCATAAGGCTGCAGTATGCAAATGAGCCTTTTAACCAACCATGATGTTTTTTACTTTGCTCTGAGCATCTAGGCGATTCAGTTATAGATGCATGTTTCTTTGGGTGTTTTGATAAATCAAGGAATGCATGTAGTACAACAAAAGTCAATTATGTTGGTCGAATTAATGCAGGCTGTGAATCCACAGCCAGTGAATCTTATAATATATTGCAAGGCATATGGACAAAAGTATTGGGACACCTGACCATGACACCATCAGAGACTTTAAAGACTCTGTATTCAAATACATAGACTAATATGGAGTTGGTCCCCCCGTTTACAGCTATAACAGCTTCCACTCTTCTTGGAAGGCTTTCCACAAGATTTTGGAGTTTCTGTGGTAATTTGTGCCCATTC
>JBBPCZ010000142.1:2208566-2218898 GCA_037974445.1 Brycinus macrolepidotus | reverse complement strand
GGTGTGGGGATTTTTTTTTTTTTTTTTTTTTTTTTTTTTATTGAAGCCCTTTTAAAGACTTTGTTTAAATAAATGTTTTGTTATTGTTCAGCTATTTGGCTCTTTTGAAAACTGTGTTATTGATAAATTATCCAGCTCCTAATGATATCAATAGTGGCAGCCCTAATGCCTATATAGCAGTATCTTTCTAAATGCATGAGTGTCTCTTCTAGGGCTGAACGATAGGGTGAAAATGAACCTGTAACTGATATTATTTTCTGACCAGTTCTGTCAGAATTTAAATAGTGATTATTTTCTATTATTTAAGTTCCAGGCCTGCTATTGTATCAATGAAGTCCAGAATATTCACTTTTTCTGGCTTGAGGGTTGAACTCCGAATGTCATGTGCCACACTCTCAGATAGCTGTGGCTGTGTTGTTCAGAACACAGGTACATGAGCGTTTGGTTAGTTTTGATAGGTTTTTTCTCGGTATTTCCCACTCTTCAGACAACTGTGTGAATAATTTAGGATGTAATTATTTCACAGATTACAAATATTTAATGCAATAAATGCAATTATTAAGAATTGCAGCTCTTGTAATTTGACAATTGTACTTTGAAATTTCAATTTGAATATAATAGATTTTGTAAACTCCCCATTGACTGCACAACACCATCATCAACTCTGGCCTCAGATCATCACCCTGGTTTGTATGTTACTCAAATGCTGCCCATTAATATCTTTACAGCAATAACTGGCGTAACTGAATTACAATTCTGTGTGGCTAATGTTCTAACACATCCCATATCAGAGCAGTGTAAATGAGAAAAGGAAAATTGGATATTTTAAGGCAGATACTTGCTGGCTGCAGCCCAACAGTCCTCCCACATGTGCTGTTTGCTGCTACTTTTTGACACCTCACTCTCCAACACCTCCTGCCTGACTCCCTCTGGCATTCAGGCTGGCTTTTCCAGCAAACGGGTTTATCCTTTTCTTTAGTCCAGGCACATGGCCGTCAGGCCCAGTGGGCAGAGAGCAGGGATAGGCTTGGAGTGCGGTAGCAGGAAGTCCTCAGTGAATATATGGCACTCTTGTGAGAGGAATCAGGTGGACAAAAAAGGCTGTGAGGTCCTCAACAGACAGCCTAGCTCATACATTTTATTCATGTACTTCTCATTCAAAAGAAATGTGCAACCTCAAGTCCGAGAGCTATGAATGGTGTATAGCATACAGTGCCTTTCAAAACTATTCACCCCCGTTGGCATTCTCTTTATTTTGTTCCCTTACAACGTGGAATTTAAATGGATTCTCAAAAAAACTACAGATAAATGAAGTTAAAAAGGGAAAAAAATTGTTTTAAATAATTCTAAAAAATACAAAACTGAAAAGTGGTGCGTCCATATGTTTTCACCCCCTTTGCTTTGAAGCCCCAACCACTACCTTCATAAGCCACTTAATTAGTTAAATAAGATCCACCTGTGAGCAGTCTAAGTGTCAAATGATCTCAGTATATATACACCTGTTCTGATAGCCCGTAGAGTCAACACCAGTGCAACACCACTAAGTAAGAGCTACTACCAAGCAAGTGACAGCATAAAGACCAAGGAACTTTCCACACAGGTCAGAGACAAAGTTGTAGAGAAGTACAGATCAGGCTCGGGTTATAAAAAAAATATCCGAAGGAGCACCATTAAATCCATTATTAGAAAATGGAAAGATTATGGCACCACAGCAAACCTGCCAAGAGAGGGTCGTCCACCAAAACTCACAGACCGGGAAAGGAGGGCATTAATCAGAGCAGCAACCAAGAGGCCAAAGATAACCCTGAAGGAGCCGGGCGGCTCCACTGCAGAGATGGGAGTATCTGTCCATAGGACCACTATAAGCCACACACTGCACAGAGCTGGGCTTCATGGAAGAGTGGCCAAGAAAAAGCCATTGCTTACCAAAAAAAATTAGGCAGACCGTTTGAAATTTGCCAAAAGGTGTATTGGAGACTCCCCAAACATGTGGAAGAAGGTGCTGTGATCAGATGAGACTAAAATAGAACGTTTTGGCCATCAAGGACAACGCTGTGTCTGGCGCAAACCTAACACTTCTCATCATGCTGAGAACACCATCCCCACAGTGAAGCATGGAGGGGGCAGCATCATGCTGTGGGGATGTTTTTCATCGACAGGGACTGGGAAACTGGTCAGAATTGAAGGAAAGATGGATGGAGTAAAATATATAGAAATTCTTGAGGGAAACCTGTTTGAGTCTTCCAGAGATTTGAGACTGGGACGGAGGTTCACCTTCCAGCAGAACAATGACCCTAAAGCAACACTCCAGAGGTTTAAAGAGAAACAGGTAAATGTCCTGGAATGGCCAAGTCAAAGCCCAGACCTCAATCCAATTGAGAATCTCTGGTATGATTTAAAGATTGCTGTACACAAGTGGCGCCCATCCAACTTGAAGGAGCTGGAGCAGTTTTGCCATGAAGAATGGGGAAAAATACCAGTGTCTAGATGTGCTAAGCTTATGAAGATGTACCCAAAGATACTTGTCGCTGTAATTGCTGCAAAAGGTGGCTGTACAAAGTATTGACTCTGGGAGGGGGTGAATAGTTATGTACGCTCAGGTTTTCTTTTTTTGTCTTATTTCTTGTTTGTTTCACAATAAAAAAATAATTTGCATCTGCCAAGTGGTAGTTGTGTTGTGTAAACTAAAAGATACAACTCCCCCAAAATTCCTTTTAAATTCCAGGTTGTAAGGGAACAAGATAGAAAGAATGCCAAAGGGGTTGGTGAATACTTGTGCAAGGCACTATAGGTATATATCTGTGAGAAAAATAAATCTGCACAATAAGGAAAAAAAAACCTTGTGATTGTGATTTCATTGCTACCTATTGTGAGTGTGATATTGCCTCGCAATACATAAAACACACTAGGAATGCACTGATATGGGAATAGTGTGCAGGTACCGCTATTAACAGATATAAAAAATGTACCAACAGTAGCCGAACATAAATCTCATTCCAAACTGATCTGACTCTGTGAGTTTTTTTTAAGTTTTATACTTAATTTGTATAGATTTTTGGCTGTTTATATCTTACAGGAATCAGCAAAGAATAAAAAGATGGGAAGATTAGAGATATGATGAGGTCTTGTGTTTAAATCACCTGCAACTTGCTTATTATTAAACCATTTTCACTGAATGTGTCGTCAGACATTTCTGTATGTTGCTGCCAAACCATTTTGACCACCTGCCTAATATTGTGATATTGTGTAAGTCCCCCTTGTGCTGCCAAAACAGCTCTGACCGATTAAGGTCTATACTTCACAAGACCTTTGAAGATGTGCTGTGGTATCTGGCACCATGACATTATAATCAGATCCTGTGCATGGAGTTGCCACAGATCAGACTTCAAGGACATCCTACAGACACTTGATCAGATTGAGATCTGGGGAATTTGGAGGTCAGGGCAACATCTTGAACTCTTCATATTCCTCAAACCATTCCCAAACAGCTGGTGGCCTGGTGGTTTGCGAGTTGCCCCTGTGATCGGAGGGCCATGGGTTTGAATCCCTAGACTGCCAATGGCACCACTGAGGTACGCTTGAGCAAGGTACCGTCCCCATACACTGCAGAGAAAGAATTTCACATTGTTGCACAAGAAGTGACCAATCAAAGTCATATTTAGATTTACATAAATTTATTTATCTTGTGTTTTTTTAATTATTGTTTGCCACTTTACAATCTTTCACTAACTTTCAAAGAAAAGGGGAGATGCCAAATCATAGAAGAGAGTGCTAAGCTAACCTGGGTGCGATGTGTTTTTTTTACAGGCTAACATCATGTCCATATTTCATCGTACCATGCTTCATCGTACTAAATAAAGAGACCAACAGCAACAAAATGAACATGAATATTCAAATCGTTAGGGCCAGCACTAACAACACGGTTCCATTTCCAGTAAGCATCTCAAAAAACACACTTTGGTTTGACACAAAAAATTATCAGTCAACGTTATGATGATCAAAATTCTTGTTTGTTGGATCATATGACTGTTCTAAATCAAAAAGAGCACAGGGAACTCATTTGCATATTGCTTACGAAGGCCATCGGCGCAATAACGATTACCAAATGACGTATTGTACAGATCTACTGAAAATGTTATTACTGGCAAAGAAGACAATGATTTTGGCAAACTTATGTGCTACTGCGATTCATTATAATCTGCTGAAGCGAGTTTTCCAGTGACATCCAGAGACAAGATTCTTCCTGAAGGCAGAAGACTGTAACAACAACATCTGAGGGATTTCCACTGCACTGATGGGCAACAGTTATAGCAAGGAACACACACACAAACACACACACACACACACACATACACACACATTCTTCTCCACCGTGATGTAGCAACTCTTCTGCAGACATGAAGAGCATGAGAGAGTTTGGCCGCATGGCATTCAGGCTTTTAATTAATTATCACTTAACCAAGGGAGAAGCTGAAGCATTACCCTCAGTACCTTCTACTGGCACGAGTCAATGGGAAGCAAGAATCATTAGCAAGCCTCCGAAGACTCACTCCATTACTCTATTTCTCTCTCACTTCTCACAGACTTTATGTTGGGGTTTTTTGGACGTTCTATAATTAGGACATTTCTGTGCTACCTCACAGCATCAAATGAGCAATCTCACAGAACACATTAACCTGTCACTCAGCGCAGACTAGAAAGCCGTGCAGCGTACAATATATGAGCCATTGATCAGAATTCACTCAGAACATCAGCTCTCATATTAAAAAGCCTAAAATTAGCCACAAACACCCCTCTCAAGTATCATGTGTGATACAAGTGGCTTTTCACTGGTCAGAGTTTAGACATCCACAGAGTGTTACTTGCCAAAGTGCAGAATAAAGTCATTTGCTGAAGCTGCCCTGAACACTATAGCTGAACACTATAATATGCATAAATTGAACCAGTGCAATTTATGCATATTATGTATGAAAAAACAAAAAACAAAAGGCAACGTCCCATATAATAAGCAATGCTTATCACGACTGGGGGGGATGAGGCAGTGACAGCCTACATACTCAGACTAACAAACTGAGATCCATTACAATTGTCTCTTTGTGCTAAACACCTGCTGGTGGTCCACTGTGCCAGAACAGGAGGGCCTTGCTTGTTCGCTATTAAGCCTTAGGAGGTCACATTCAGGATTTTAGTTTTCAAAACATAGCCAGATTCGAGGATGCTGGAGCATGAGTTAAAACTGGAGTGCAGCAAAGGCATTACAAGCATGCACATGAAATGCAGTAGGTAGTGATGGCATGTCGGCATCGATGGCTGATATTGGCAGAAAATTGTGGATATTTGAAAGATTAACAAAGCAAATCTAATTCAATCATGTAATAAATGCAGCCTGTAATACCACAGACTCAGGTTATGCCACGTTATTAACTGTATTTCATCTTGTGTTATAGTGGAGTAGTTTGAGCATGATAGTCTACTTTTAGATCACCTTAAATTAACTGCTTCCATTAAAATAGCTTTTAAATTATAGTAGCATTTAAAGAAAAAAAAGATATCAGGTTATTCTGTAAATGTAACAGAAATAACCTGTCATGAATGTACCAGCACTGTTCCTGCAGAATATTTCAGCATGTTCAGGGACTACAGTCAGTCACTGCATTAAAAAGGGTTAAACATTACTGTAGGTCTACAAAGGCTCGTATTTGCTAAAATGTGTGTTAAATCGTTTTTCTTGGCAAGAGCTAAGCCGCCCTCAGCTCTCCCTCGCCACAAAGCCCTGTGCTCTTGTCATAGCTTTAGTTGCTCCATTCAAGGGGAGCCAATCTCCCCCATGCTAACAGTGCGCATGCGCAAATAGCATCAGACACCCCAGCCATTAAAATACATTATTATTGTTGTTATTATATAATTATCCAACACGTTTCTCTAGAAAACCCTGCTTTTATGGCTTTCTTTAGGAGACTCATCTGTAGCCCAAGCAGAAGCAAAAGATAGAACTGAGCCTCTCTATCCAGTGAAAATACTGTCAGCACAAAGCTTTCTGTCTTGACAGGCACAGACTGAGACAGTGACATTCAGAATGGAGCCTGGGTTTGCACATGTTGTGCTGGGGTTTGTGTTTCCACACAGCTGCCCTGTCGAGTGGAGCCTGCTGCTGAGTGCAAATGTGTCTCAGAGATGGAAATGTAATTGAATTCATTTCAGTGTTTTTATTCTAAGGGTCTCAGTTTTGTTCTAAGGGTCTCACTGTTTTATTCAAAGGGTCTTGCAGTTTTTTTCTAAGCCTCTCACAGTGTTATTCTAAGTGTCTCTGCAGGTGAGAGACCCAGAAAGAAGAAAGCAGATTCGGTTTCAGAGCTCGTGCGAGCACGAGACCAGGAGCTTACCTGCGCCGCGCGCCGAGTCGATGCCAGACTCGGTGAGGATGTTGGGGTCACTTTGAGATCTGCCCCTGTGCAGAAAGCATTTGTCCGCCTCGTCCGAGGAGGCCATGGAGATGCTCGTGAGGAGAGCAGAGACCGTGGAGAAGATGCTGCAGGAGCGAGAGAGCCAGAGAAGATCCGCGCGCAACCGACGGACGTGATTCGGTCTGACAGCAGCTATGAGCGTCCAACCATCATGCCTGAATTAGAAGCAGTGTGTGTGTGTGCGCGCGCGCGCGTGTGTGTGGAAGATGCGCGCGCCTCTGGATGATGAGGATGGGAGGGGGAATGTGTGTGTGTGTGTGTGTGTGTGACGGAGAAAGGGAGAGGATGTGTGTGTCACGTTTGACCTCACTGATGGCTCTAGTTTGTTGAACGTAAAGAAGAAGAATAATACATGCACACAAAATAGATGCATGCATATTTATATATTTGTTTGCGCGCGCATGTGTGTGTGTTTGCGTGTGTGATGGAGGGAGAGAGAGAGAGAGAGAGGGTTTGTGTGTGTGTGAGAGAGAGAGAGATAGAGAGAGGGTGTGTGGGAGGGAGAGAGGGAGATGATGTGTGTATATGTCACGTTTGACCTCACTGACTTGTTGAACATACAAGAATAATAATAATACATGCACTCAAAATAATATATTCATACATGTATGCACATACATATGTGTGTGTGTCATGATGCAGTGTAAATGGGGCGGTACAATACAGCATCCATTCAAATAATAGGAGCTCCTCTCAGGGAGCTCCACAGCGCCCCCAGCGGCAGCACGGCACAGCACACTCAGGAGGTTGGTCACAGAGGATCAAACAAGCTGCAGGTTAAATATCTCAGTGCTCCCCTATCCTGGTGTCACATGATATTTAGGTTGCACTAATGAGCTTATATAATTTGATTTTATAAATAAAATAAATGGATAAGTGGAAAAGACCTGTGGTGTCCAAAATCTTTTGACAGGTTGTTGTGTGTGTGTATATATATATCTGTGTGTGTGTGTGTATGTATGTAACATCTCGCTATATGGAATATATATATATATGTAATATGTATGTATGTATGTATGTATGAATATATATATATATATATATATATATATATAACCTGTCAAATCGTTTTAAAAATTATCTTTTGTGTTTATTTTCCATTTGTATCCTGCGCAGTTTTGGCTGGTCCACTAGAGCACTAGATTGAGCTTCGGTTTGCGCAGCTTGTGCGCCGTGATGATGACCGTAATCCACACGAACCTGAAGATAACTCTCTGTGATTGGTCGGCAGGGGGCGAGGCTGAGAGAGAGAGGTGGTGAAGATGGCGGCGGTTCGTGTGTTTGTTCTGTGTGCTGTGTGTCTGTGGGGTAACTGTCACACTGTCCAGAAAGCAGACGGTGACACGGGGCCGGGGGACAGCTCTGTGGTGGAACAGAGCCTCCCGGCCGCGGGGGAGCCCGGTGGGAGCCCGACGGACCGCTGCGAGGAGGAGCTGGTGATCAGACCGCTGCACTCGGGGGACATCTACACCAGCTTCCAGTTCAGAACCCACTGGGACACAGAACTCCTGCAGCAGGGGGAGAGAGGTGGGCCAGTCCTGCACACCCTTCCAGTTCTTTCTGTTTCATATAGCTGAATTCCTCTCCACTTCCTCTCCTGTTTGCTTCCTTTACCTGGTCTTCTGTTTACTTCATAAGTAAACAGTCGTAGGTTCGAATCCCAGGAACTACTAGTGGCACCAATGAGGTGCCCTTGAGCAAGGTACCGTTCCCGCACACTGCTCCCCGGGCACCCCTCATTGGTTTGCTTCACTTGGTGAATGGGTTAAATTCAGAGAAAGAATTTCACACTGTTCACACTGTGCTGTAGTGTGTTCACTCGTGACTATGAGGGGGCCACTTTACTTTATATATATATATATATATATATATATATATATGTGTGTGTGTGTGTGTGTATACGTTTACTATGTGGACAAAAGTATTGGGACGCACCTGTTTTTCAGGTTCTGGGCTAGGCCCCTTACTTCCAGTGAAGGGCAATCCTAATGCTTCAGCAAACCAAGACATTTTGGAAAACGCCATGCTTCCAACTTTGTGGACCCAGTTTGGGGAAGAACCTTTTCTATTCCAGCATGACTGTGCCCCAGTGCACAAAGCAAGCTTCATAAAGACATGGTTGGATGAGTTCGGTGTGGAAGAACTTGACTGGCCCACACAGAACCCTGAGCTCAACCCCATCCAACACCTTTGGGATGAACTGGAACAGAGACTGCGAGCCAGGCCTTCTCATCCAACATCAGTATAACTCTATATTAAAGTCTATGGATTTTAATGCAATGTCAGTCCCTGTTGGTGTAATGGTCAGCTGTCCCAATACTTTGTTCATATAGTGTATGTATGTGTGTGTATATAAATTTTTTAGCACATCAGATTGATGGTAGGCTGTCTCTACCACAGTTTTCAACCATGGAAAGTGTCTCTGGTTTGGGCCATTTTTTTTCCAGTGGTGTTGGTGAGCTTGTGTTCGTTGATGGGGTGCAAACCTGCAGTAGTCTGTAAAGAAATTGCTCATATGATCTGAGACACACCAGCCGTCTTTTAAATGAGTGCTTTGCCGAAAATGACTGCCTTGGAATGATATGTATAAAAAGAATGACTCATGGTTTGACCTTTTCTTTACTAACTTAGAAATGTATTAAATGTGGCACAAACGTCCAGATACGTTTTGGGGGGACTGTATATTGGCAGCACTGACTAGCATATGAATCCAAGTGATGACCAAAATCAGGTAAAATCTAGGGAAGCAGGTAGGGAACGGTTTCATTTAACTATTTGGACGCAGCTGGATTTTTCTGTACACATTTCAGCAAATGTTTGAATGCTTTATTTGCGAATATCTTTCTCGTCTTTATTCTGTACTCTTTAACGCTTTTGTTAGATCATACAGAACTATGTCCAGTTCTGTAAAATACCACAGTGAGTATCTTCTTAATCTTTCATAAAATTAACTTTTACTTCTCCTCATGTTCTTCATCCTGCAGTGTCTCACTACCGGCTCTTCCCTAAGTCACTAGGCCAAGTGCTGTCCAAGTTCTCTGTGCGGGAGCTACACATCTCCTTCACTCAGGGTTACTGGAGGACCATGCAGTGGGGGCAGCCTTTCATCCCCTCTCCTCCTGGGGCTGAGCTCTGGGTCTGGTTCCACAACATGGTGGAGGAGTGAGTAACAGAAGTGTCTGTGTAATGCTAAACACAGATGTAACTACTGGTAATGCGTATAACACAGGCCTGTAGTGGCTGTGGTACTCAGCACCAGTAATTAGTGATTAGTTCATCATTCAAAGCTTTCAAAACTGTTGTGAATTAGTGACACCTGCTGAATCGAAGGACAGACATAGTTTTGACTAAAATCCATCGCATATTATTCAGAAACATTTTGCTTGTTTTCTAAAGCAGAAATTAATTAGTGAAACAGCAGTGTTTGGCTGTTTTACATACGATCTATATTTCATAGAAAATATATAGTAAACCTCCTGAATAAACACACACATAACTTGCCCTAGCCCTAATCATTGTCACATATTTTTGTAGTCAAGTGGAAGAAATTCATATATGAACTAATGAAGATAAAACTAGAACTCGTGCTGGGATTTGCTCTTTTGAGTCTGTTTACAAAACTTCAGACATTGCAATCATAATCATATGTTTTTTGACACAGAACTTCAGTATCAAGTGTTAAGTCACTAAGAGTAACACATGGATTAAAGTTTTCCGTCGCTATGACGGATTTCCGTCAACTGAGGGCACTAAAGGTAAATAATAAGATTGATGCAGATCCGAAGGAAAATAAATGGGGGACGGGCGGGGGTGCTAAACAAGCTTCGGCAGACAAAGTTCTGGAAAGGCTCTTTTTCTTTGGTTTAAT
>JBBPCZ010000142.1:2064024-2076032 GCA_037974445.1 Brycinus macrolepidotus | reverse complement strand
CACACACACACACAAACACACACACACACACACACACACACACACACACACACACACACACACACACACACACACTTGCTGCATATGGTTTCAATCTTCCCAGCTATCCCCTGGCTGCAGTCAAGGGAGGTCAGCCTTGAAGTGAACAGTGTTAACAGTGTACATAAGTGTGTGTGTGCGTGTGTGTGTGATTTCCGAGAAGATGGTTGAGAGAAAAAGTGGGGAGAGAAAAAAGACATGGGAGAATGAAAGTTAGATGAGTATGGACAGAAGTGAACGATGGAAGACCCCCCCCCCTCTGTCTATCTGCCTCTTTCTGTGTTTCTCTCTCTCTTTGTCTTTCTCTCTTTTTCTCTGTGTCTCTTCTTCTTGCTTTCTATTTTAATTCTCTCTCTCTCTCTCTCTCTCTGTCTCTCTGTACCTCTCTCTCTCTCTCTCTCTCTCTGTCCCTCTCCCTCTCTCTCTCTCTCTCTCTCTCTCAGGACATGATGTGCTCCAGAAAGCAGGCATGCTGATTTCCCAGCAGGCTTTGCTAATGGAACATCAGGTTCAATCCGCCTGTCGCTCTGTTTTGTTTCATTTTGTTTTCCGCCGTCTCTCCGAGGTGACCTGCTTTAGGCCTGGTCTTGCTGCATCAGGGATTTGGGGATTTATAGTCTACAGCAACATATGAGCTATTCGTGCATCCATGCTCCGCCCACAAATGCGTTCTTTCATAGCAACTGTTGCAAGGCTGGACAAGCCTTATTGAATACTGGGAAAAATCCCATTCAGCCTAATGAGAAACTGTAGTGCACTCAGCTTTCATCCAAATACCTACAAAAGGAGTTATTGAGTTCAAGTGATGTTTATTTAAACTTTTTATATTTTATCATATGAATGGGGAAGTGAGCAAACAGTTCTGTTGTGTAACTGACTGAACCTTAGACAAATTCGATCTGCCTAGTTTTGATGAACTTCAACAAGCCCAGTTCAGTACTGAACTACTGAACACTTCCAACAACTGAATCCAGTCCAGTAGTGTTGCATTTTATACTGGAAACTTAGTATTATGTAGCAACTCAAAACAAAGACTGAAGCAGTCCGTGCGGAGCAATTTCAGATTAAACTGAATTTGTGCTAATGTTCTCAAAAGCTTGTGCAAACTCACCGCAGTTGCTAAGAACGAACACATTTGCGTCTGGAGTATGGAGAGGTCAATTCTATGCATATTCCATAACTTCAGCAATACAATTCTTAATTCCCATTTATGACTTGGAGAGTTTGAAAGAAACAAGACTGCTGTGATCGAACCCAATCAGAGCCCCTCTAGTCATAAGAAGACAGTACAGACTCGGTTCAGTATCTGAATGACCTACTGTATTGAAACACTTTCCCCGAACCATCAGGACAATTCATGTGCTGCTTTTTGCTCCACTTAGTGGACCTCAGTGTCCTCTTCCTTTCCAGGGTCAGTATATAGATGTGGATCAGTAGGTCTGTGGGTTTGTGGGAATTAGTGGTTTGGAATCACACTCAAGTATAACTTATCTGTATTGATCCTCAGATAGATATTTGTTTATTTAGATTGTTTGCCTATTGACTTGTGTTCCTCCCACATATACATTGTCACAGCAGCTGTAGAAGTGATGTTGGAGACGCTGGGAACATACCATTCACATAACTGTGCCAAAATCATGCCATGGCAGATGTCATGTGTCGTTATGAGCTGTCATGCTCATATCCAGTATCATGTTATCATAACTGGTAATTATCGTGACAGATACTACACCATGACCTTAGTTTAGCATGTGACATAAACTATTATGCCATCAAACATTGTAGCATCCGTCATGACGGATGTCCAGAAAGAATAACAACGTAATACAACGACACTATAATATTAATGGACATAATCTGTCATGACAAAAAAAGTAAAAAAAAAGGCTTTACTGAGTGTTGTTAAAAATAGTCCACTTTGTTTAGAATCAATACATAATGATGATTTTTTTGTTTGCCATAAATGTAAATGATTTTTTTGTTTTAAAATGCTACACGAATGGGCTAAACTATGTTATAGCTAATTAAACTCGACTGTTTTGAAACAACAGTGATGATTTGCTCGAGTTAACTTGATTACACAATGGAAAAACTACTGTCCTAACAGTCTCACACAAATATAAAATAAATGTCATTTATTGTTAAAAAAAAAAAAAAAGCCACAATATCTTATGAAAATGAATAGGAGTTTTGCTAACAATCTATAAAGCTCATCCAACCTCCAGCAGTTGGTAAGGGTGAAGTCATTTGTGTAGAATTGCAAAACCCAGTTCTGACATAGTATGTAAACATTAGTTTCAAAACATATAATTTGCTTCATACTATATACAACGGAAACGTATCTGCAAAATAGCTCGCCTTCATGATGACAGAAAAACCAACACAATTACTGACACCCACCTACTCAGCCTACAACATTTTCACCCCGAACATTCACGCTAAAATAGCGATTCAGCATAAAGTGCTTTTTGAGTGATAAACTATACAGGGAAGTCAGTCAGAGCAAAGGTGATTTTCAAGTATTAGCCTTAAAGGCACAGTCAAAAATACAATCTGATTATAAGGAATAAAGGGAGGTTGGAAAATGATCATGTTAAAATGACTTGGTACAGAAACCCATGTCATAAAGGGCATATCAGGACAAAATGAAATTCATCCATCCATTCATCCAGCCATCAATTAATCAATTAATAATTAGAGACACTTATCCTAAGGGGTGCTGGAGCCTTATGCTAACGGTCATAGGGTGAAAGTCGGCAGTCCACTGCAGAGCAAGGGCAAAATAAATTTACTTAAATATAATATTTATAAGAAAAATAGATTTAATTTCATCCTTTAAAAGCATTTCACCTTTAACATGTAGGCATTGGTTTTTAACATGTTAACAATATTCTTTAACATGTAGGCATTGGTTTTTAACACACTGACAGTGGTCTTTAGCGTGTAAGCAGTATGTTTTTGCATTTAGTGAGATTGTGATGGGCTACTGCATCAAGTTACGAACTGAATGCCAGCAAATATAAGAGCAAGTAACTAAATATGGTAAGGGCAAAGTAAGATGAGTGATAGAAAGTTCTGAAAAGGGCAATAGAAAAAGTTTTATCAGTCGAGAATACTAGTTGACCGTAGTTGTAAAATTTTCACAGGTTGGTTGGAGCTTAAGATAGCAAAGCTACGAATAAAAATCAGATAAGAACCTAATGGCGAATACGGTGTCACTGAACACTGAGGCTCAAATTTCATGGGCATGTTTGTCGTAATAGGGAAAAAATGAATTAAAACAATCTCTTTGCACCATTTATTCTGTAGCATCTGCACTGCTGCTTTTAGAAGCAGGTTTCCTTCACACGTTTGCACCTAAGCTGTGTGATCAAGCTACCTCTGAGATGTTGAGTTATTTTTGTGTGATGTTAATGTCATTTATTCCTCCCTGGTTCTGGAGCAAAAAAAAAATTGCTAAAACAGAGATTAGTAGTTTGCGGCTTCAGACATTTTGTAGAATGGTGTGAAGAAAATGTTCTTCTGTTGGAAGATGTTTGTCACCAAAATAGATGTTTTTTCCTCCACCTCCAGTCCTCCTCCATACCAGATGTCTGCAAGCTTAGAGAAGGTGCGGAAACAACGGTCGCTTGTGAATCAGAGCCGTCAATCAGTGATTGGCTGGCTGGCTCATGTTCTTTTAATGTAACCGTATGAAGCCACCTCTAGGATGGGCTAGGCGTGCCCTTCCTGGAGATTCTTCAGTTGAGGAAGAAAAATATATTAATGCCTTTTAATCTATTAAATCCCCAGACGGAAACACAGCTAATCCATCATTCTATTTCTGTAGGCTATTTTTAGGAACAGCTTCATTAAAAATAACACACTGACTGTGTGCTTGTGTGTGTGTGTGTGTGTGTGTGTGTGTGAGTGAACACATGAGGTGAGGTGGTGGGCATGACAGGGACAGGCAACGTAAGGTGTGTCAAGGATATAAGTGGATTTGGATACGTGTGTGTGTGTGTGTGTGTGTGTGAGTGCATGCAAAATGTGTGAACAAATTAAATTCTGAGTGTTTGGTGATAACTGGTGAGGCTTTGCGGTACATGACTGCATAAGTGTAGATGCGTGTGTGTGACCCCCCACTTTTGCTGCACCGCGAATGATGAGAGGAGGGGCCGTGACCCGTCCCGCAGCGCGGTTTGTGTATTTCCCTGGTCCGTTGCCGTGGGGACATGTGGAGATTTGTTAACTTAGGGACCATTTATCATAGTAACAGCATCGTGCAGGGGCACCACGGGAGGAAACCAACCATCCATCATATGCACGGCCTGTCGCCACGGCAACGGCAGTGGCCATGACATAGATAAGGGGAGGGGGTAGGGGCGTTCTCGTCCACGTGTTGCGGAGAGCGTGATCTCTCTGGCTGTTATTCTCTCTCTCTCTCTCTCTCTCTCTCTCTCTCTCTCTCTCTCTCAGTTACTCCCTCTCTGTGTTCTTTTTTCTCTTTATTATTCACTCACTTTCCCTCTCTCTCAGCCCCTCTTCCCTCTATATATCTTTTTCTATATATCTCTCTTTCACTCCCTCTCTTTTTCTCTCTGTTCCTTCTCCCTCTCTCTCTCCTCCCTCTATCTCTCTTTCTCTATCTCTCTCTCTTCCGTCTCCTGCTTTCTTGTCTCTCTCACTTACTCACTCTCTGTTCTCTCTTTTCTTTCTTTTTCACTCCCTTTCCCTCTCTCACCTCCTTCCCTCTCTCTCTCTATATATATATTTCTCCCTCTCTCTTTCTCTCTCTCTCTCTCTCTCTGTCTCTCTCTCTCTGTCCTTCTGTCTCTCTTTGTCTCTCTCTTTCTTTCTCTCTCTCTCTCTCTCTCTGTCTCTCTCTCTCTGTCCTTCTGTCTCTCTTTGTCTCTCTCTTTCTCTCTCTCTCTCTCTCTCTCTCTCTCTCTCGTTTATTTGACTTTCTGAAAGACACCCGCTCGTTGCTGAAAGCAAATCACCTCCTCAGCACAGCCTACTTTCCTGACGCTTTAGAGAAAGACCGCAGAGAAATCTCTGTAACCAAATGTAAGCTTGCTATCGAGAAATGCTGTGTCTGTCATTAACACATAAACACAATGAGAAGCCATTGCGGGCTGGCCCTGCTTTATATCTCCAGTGACATTCTGATGGATTACACTGCCATCTGCACCGGAGGGCCAGACGTAAGCTTTCGTGTGTGTGTGTGTGTGTGTGTGTGTGTGTGTGTGTGTGTGTGTGTGTGTGTATGTATGTGTGTGTGTGTGTGTGTGTCTCAATAAGAGACTGGGTGGTTGAGAAATATTTCTCACGCACAAACAGGGACAGTCAGTGCATGTTAATGCGAACGCCTCTACCAACCCATTTAGACAAGAATGAAGGAATGAGACAGAGGGGAAAGAGACAGAAGAAGTGGGAGGACAGATGTGTAAAGTCAGAGGGAGAGGGAGAAAGAGACATTCATTATATTCAGGTAATGAGTCAGCTTGGTTAATTAATGTGACTCTTCTTAAAGAGTCAGTTCAGAGGTTGCTGCGTAATTAAAAGTAGCAAACAGTGATAACACCTGTCTCAGCAAAAGGTGGTTTGTGTGTGTGTGTGTGTGTGTGTGTGTGTGTGTGTGTGTGTGTAAGGGGAAAAAGTCTTTCACCTCAGGGGTGGGCAATATCATTAGACGTTATCATTATTGTGATGAATTAAATTAATGCACTTTGAAACAGTGCACTTTATGGGTACATGGTGGGCATGATCAGTACTTCTAGAATAATGAGCAGCTAGAGGTGTCATAAAAAGGCCCTCCTCCCTCCTCCTGTTGCTGTGTCTGTCAAACTTCCGGCTCAGTTCACCTGCTAGTGTGTATGAGTTTGTTAATACAGAACCTGACACAGAATATTTTTTAACCACAAACATGATCTTAACACTGTTCTGTACTGTTATTTGTCATTAGACGTCATATAAAAACGAGTGTGGGGAAATAGTGTAGCCCAGCTGAGATTTAGCTTGTTAATAGCTCTGATGCAGAGCTGTGAGTGGGGTCCTCCACATTCGAAACCTTTTCAGCTTCAGGAATGATGATCCTCCAGGCGAGCAGGATTGCACGTGTCTGATTTACATCTCAGTGCATGAGAGAGGAGTTTCACTGGAGTTTTTCCTCCATTTGTTCTTAGAAAAGGTGGACTGAAAGACATGTTCCTCATTATTTTTCCAAAAGTCAATAAAAAAATGTCTATAAACAACCACACCAAGTGCTTAGTAACTGCATAAACTTCATAGAAAAAGTAAAGCGGCCCCTTATAGTCACACGTGAACACACTACACCGTGCAAAATTCTTTCTCTGCATTTAACCCATTCACCAACTGAAGCAGCGGGCAGCCAGGAACACAGCACCCAGGGGGCAATGTGTGGGGACAATGCTTAAAGATACCTCAATGGTGCCAGTGGCAGTCCTGGGATTCAAACCCACAACCTTCCGATCACAGGGGCAGCTCCCTAACCACTAGGCCACCTAACTGGACTGGAGTGTGTGTCATCCCATTGTGCTATTATCCAATTATGTTATTTTTACTAATTGTTTGATTTACATTCTTACAGTTTCTACATATTTTGTTTATGAATTATTATCTTGAGTCCAGGGTGTCCAGGGTGTTTCTCTGCCTTTCGCCATATTAGCGCTGGGATAGGCTCCAGCACCCCTGTGATAATGGCTTAAGATAATGGCTTAGATAATGAATGAATGATAAATTAATACAAATATTATACTTGCAGTTTTTCATTTTTAAACGTAATGTGCTTGTTTTGTTGGTGGATTTCACCCATTTGCAAAAAAAACCATCTGTCAGATGCTGTAAATGTAAAACATTGTTAAAGCAATAGCGTTATATTTTTCCCATGCCATCCTCCCTGACTTCCAACTCCGAACCTGCTTTTCTATGGATGTCTCGCCGTCATATTTTGTATTTGGCTGTTGGATATGGGTCAAAAAGGGTTTCTCTATGTAACCTTCCACATATAAAGTGTGGTCACAGTTCCCACCCCAAGCAGCCTGATCAATCAACCCTGTGTCAAGGCTATGCTTTGTGGATCCTGAAACATGGATACTCCAATCTCCTTGGCAGCGTGTCTTCATTATTGGCCTGCATTTTAATAAGATGACACTGTTTCTAAATTGATTGCTGACCCTCAGATTGAAAGGAAATCTTTAGTTATTTAGTAAGCCTTGAGTCTGAATATGGTGGCATAGAACAGAAACTGGTTGGTGAGGTTTGTATTCGAAACACGCTCTTAATTCCTTCTTTACTTAGGAATTTGAAGATTGAAGGTGAGCAGATTGAAATCACAGAACAGCAAGAGTTTGTTTCATAGCCTCTTTCTGCAGGCCCCCATTTGGGGATTCTGCCTGTTAAATGGAAATCAACTCAGAAATGAATTAATACAATCAAATAAAATATGTTCAAGCCTGCCATCAGATTAACTAGGACACTGTTGGCTTTCTGTGGGTGAAACGAGTTGACTCTGTGTTGAGGTGACAGCGAGCATTGAGGATAAGAATCAGAAAACCTTATTGATCCTGGAGGAAATTGCTTAAAGTACGAGGGGACACCCGGATTTGAACCAAGGACCTCTTGAGCTGTAGTCAAATACTCTATCACTGAGCTATACCCCCACTGAATCGAAATGAGAACACCCCACTGTGGAAACACCTCTCCACAAAGACAGCCATGTCAAGATAAAATGGAGTTTTCTAAACCTCTAAAAGTCATTCCATGCTTCATTTGTAGCGTTTGTAATCAAACAAACATCATTTTGAACTTGTATATAGCAGTTTTACAGTGACTTCTTTAGTAATAGGCCCTGGTATTGAGCTTCTGTTTCCGTTTCTAACAGCTGACTGAAACCTACTGGCTCGACTAAATCTTTCCATCTTCAGATTTAAGCCTGTCTGAACAAAGCCTACTGTGTAACTTCAGGCCTACTGTGCTAGCATGGTGTATAAGCTGACTTTGTCTAATTTCCTAAGCCTGCAATGGGATGGAAAGATGGAAAAGATGGTAAGAGAGTAAATTCAGGGAATTGGTGCAGTCAAAAATGGGCAGAAGGCCACACTCATCTTCTAAAATCTACTGGCAGCGATGAAACGGAACCGTCTGACTGTGCTGAAAAGCCGCTGATAATTGGCAGATAGAAATTGCTTATTCACAATCCAATTATGCACACGATTTTTTTTTTCCCTCCCTCTCATTTGTCCTGAGAGCTCGCTGTTGTTCTGCGCTCCCAGCGTCAATCCATTATGGAGAGGATGTGGCTGGGTGATGACTGCGCTCTGCAACAGCTCGCCACCTCTTTGACAGTGTTTACAGACGAACAAATCCTCCAACGCTTCCTCTTTTGAGTTTCAATCTCCTCAAGTTAATTAAAGACTTCCATGACAGTGCTTCAGAGCGAGAAAAATGCAAACGCTCACGCGTGAGAAAAAAAAAAAAAAGTAGTGTAGCCACAAATAAAGTTAAGTCAGAAAGTTGAAGATGGGCTGTCATGGCCTCCCTGTTTTCTTATAGCTCTAATTTTCCCACGTCAGCGAGTGGGGGGGAGGGGGGCACACTTCAGCATAATTGTGCTCGAGCTGGGAGCGTGGTATTGTCTGGAGTTGACAAAGTGCAGGCAGAGAATGATCAATGGAAATCAGCGACGCTGGTTTGATGCATGGTATTGACTGGTTGCAGGAGCCTGTTTTGATATTTTCCTAGGGTGGAGGCTCAGGTGAAGCTGATCTGGAGAGAGTTTTTAGAGCTGCTATTGATCTCTGAGCCACCTGAGGGGCTTCTTCTCTGTTGAGTCAGAGAGCAGGGCTGCCGAGCTGAAGGCCTCTTGATCAAAGTCAGCCAGGTTTCATTGCAAAGCGAAGGCGAAATGAAGAATTTAGCTGGGAGGACAGTAGTGCAACTGGTGGCTCTTCGACTTGGAGGGGTTTCATGGGAAGAAGAAATGGGCAGGCAGTTTCATTTGTGCGATGGAGGCTCAACCTGACCTCTAGGGCTGGAAGCCCAAACTGAATCTTTTTTTTAAACAGCTCATCTTCATAAGGAAAAAAGGTCTTTATGTTTTGTGCATTTGTATATTTGTATAGCACAGAAACACACCATACACTGAGGTAAAATACAGGTACAGAATGAGGAAGTCCACTAAAGACGTTCAATATGACTATTTTAATTTGTTTTTTGAAAGTTCATCATTTTGGTGATCTATGCAACTTAAAGCAGCGTTTCCCAACGCAGGATCCTGACAACCTGCTGACACAGAGTTTGTAGTATTAATATGATACGTACATAATGTAGACTGTAATATTCAGATGCTCCTGAAGGTCTTGATTGGCTGCATCGGGAGTAACAGATTATGGTTGTGGCTGAACCTTCCAAGGCAGGAGATAACCAGAAGCAGGGGCTGAGCATCCCTGGCATAAAGTTCCTCAGATTTTTTTCTTCGTAATGTAATAGTCGAGATGTAAACTTATTCAGAGTGATCTGAAATGCTCTGGTCTTAAAAACTATAGGGGTAGTTTTAGGCAGCTGACTTATTTTCAGGCAGCATTTGTGCTCCCAAGACAAAAGCTGTCCTTTTCTGAAGGCAGCATAAGTCAACTGCCTTTATTTAAAAAAAAGAAAAAAAAAATTAAGAGTCACTACCTCAGTTCCATCACTAAAGTCTAAAAACATGGCGAATACAGTGGTCATTTCAGTCAGAATCAGAATCAGAAAACTTTATTAATCCCGGAGGAAGTTAAAACTCTTTCTGCCTAAGAGCGTAATTAAAGCTATTTCTTGTATAATGTCTTGACTGTTTTTGCATGACTGTCTGTCATATCTAATATATTTGTGTTTGCAGATCATTAGAAATCATTATTATGATTAATGCGACCTGGCAGGCCACGTTTGTTCTGACTATAAATAGTTTGTTGACTTGGTTCTATACTCTGTGAGATGCTGCTGCTAGTTTTTTTTTTTCTGTCCTCAGGGGCTAAAAGTGAACTGTCCCTGAATTAACTAAAAATAGTGTAACCTAGAGGACAATTTTATTTTCAAGATTATTTTTTATTTTTGTATTGCTATGCTTATTACAGTCGCATTAGTGCAGGTGCCTGTTGACAGATTTGACTCTAGGTGCACATAAATTAGAAAAGAAATTAAATACTTAATAAAATGCACCTTAACAGTTAGCATGCTAAAATGTTATCTCGTTGTATAAAATTATGAACAGTTTTATCCTTATGTTACAAATAAAGTATGGTCCTTACGGCGGTGGGTTACAGAGAACGAGCTGAACTGATTCACAAACTAACTTAGTAGCTGATGTGTAATACTAATGCAAGTCGAGTATACAGCAGATATGACTCTATTTAAAGGGGCCAGATCTTCATATGGAATGGATAATCCATCAAGTTTAAGACAATGGATCCCGAAAGCGATCTTTAAGGTTTAAGGTTCCTTTTCATTTAACATGCTGCTCAATGAAAGAGGTCATTTTGAAAGTAACGACTAATTTTGAAAGTAATGACTAATAATATACTTACGGTTTAGAGGTACACACATGCAAGGTATTGTAATGCAAACTAGACTTTTCTTTTTTGCAGATTTAACACTGTTCAGCCATTTTCAACATTACATATAAAAGAGGAAGATGTGCAGGTTCACTGATCTTTTTGGATATTAAATAAACTGGCTTTATTAGTGTTGTTGGCATTGCAGCTCCATGTCCATGCCGCCGTTACTGAAAACAAACCACTCTGAATAGCTCTTGAATGGGTTAGGCAGAAATTCTGGGGAAAAAAAAAATCACTGGAATCCCCCTTTAAAGAATATGAAGAAGCTGGCATTTTTGATGCTAAAAAAACTTGTTTTAAAATGCTAAAAAAAAAAAATATGAAAATCATTATTTACTGGCATCGATATTAGTCACAAGGTGTCAGTTATCATTACTGGCTCAAAAAATTCCATATTGTTGCAATCCTAATTAAAATTCACCAGCCAAAAGAAACAGAATCCATCTGCCCTGCCAGGATGTCTCCCATGAAAGTCTGCTCTGAAGCATGTACTTCCTACAACAGAACAAACTGATGCTTTTCAGACGCCCTCAGGCTTTTTTATGAGTGCTGTCTTGAAACTGACACTGAGAACGTTCTTACTTCTCTAAAGCCTTTCTAATGCTTTGGCTTCTCTTTGCTGAATAAGTATGAACGTGATTCTGTAATGAGTCCAATACAGACATCTATTTCATTTAATTAGTCTAATGTGGCTTTGTGAGGGATTACCTGTATTCATGCACAATTGAATTCAGTATGAATGCTTTGGAAACTCTCTGGAACAATCTTTCACCATGAGGGCTGTTGGTTATGCTATTCCCAACAGCTTTATGAACAACAAGCCCTGTACAGCACATATAAGACTGACTAATCTGTTCAATATCTGCAGCAGTGCTTATGCTGTGAGACGACATAGCAAACCATCGTCCTGTAGAACATAAAAGACAAGGCATGTTCATATATTTGTTTTTTTTTTATGCCGAGGTTTATAAGGCACTTGGGGCATGGTGCAGGTGTGCTCTGAATCTAAGAGTGGAGGCATCCCTCATGTGCCCAGAATTCAATTGTACCCAGGTTTACACCAGTCTGCAGCCCTGGAACAGCATGATCTATGCTTGGTGTAGGACAAGCCATTCATTTGGAATTAGTTCCAAATACACCGTATTGACAAAAGTATTGGGACACCTCTTTTTCGGGGTTTGGGCTAGGCCCCTTACTTTCAGTGAAGGGCAATCTTAATGCTCCAGCAGACCAAGACATTTTGGACAACACCATGCTTCCAACTTTGTGGGCCCAGTTTGGGGAAGAACCTTTTCTGTTCCAGTATGACTGTGCCCCAGTGCACAAAGCAAGCTCCATAAAGACATGGCTGGATGAGTTCAGTGTGGAAGAACT
>JBBPCZ010000142.1:2034005-2046414 GCA_037974445.1 Brycinus macrolepidotus | reverse complement strand
TAATATATATATATATATATATTATATGTGTGTGTGTGTGTGTGTGTATATATATATATATATATATATATACACACATATATATATATATATGAATGATGGGTGGCCTCCTTCATGGTTGTGTGGTTGTGTGATCAATAAGTTAATTTAGTTTCAGGTTTGGTGGATATAAGCTGAGAGGCTGCACACAGGCTATAGGTCTCCAATGCCCTTCTCAATAAGGTAATAGTACTAGTTTCCATTACAGGACCACTGTGTCCATTACTCTCTCTCTTTCACCCCCTTTCCCCTCTCCCCTCTCTCCTCTCTCACCCCCTCGTTAATTAACTGCATGGTAATGTTGATAGTAACTGTGAGTGGAATCTCTGGCCTGTGGACAGCCCTTGGTGTGCATTCAGGCCGTTGCCTGGTTACCCCGGCCGTGGAGGCCTTTGCTGCAGGCGGGACTGCTTGTGGCCTGAGCTAATGGCTGCTTAAAGACCTCCAGGGATTCAAGAAAGCTGCTGTAAACAATTTCCTCATAAGCAATGAAAAAAAGCACTCCAGTACTGCAACATTCAGTATTAAGCAAAGGGTTTATAAGTCATGTTTTGAATTATAAGTAGATTCATTCAGCGCAGGGCATCAACATTAGATCTAATTCAAATACAAAATGCACGCTCATATATGCAAGGATACACACCTGAACATGTGATTTGAGGACACGTATTTTATCTTGCCATGGTAACAAGCAGCAGAGCTTACAGAGGTCAAAAGGTGCTGCATTTTGTATGCATCAGTAAAAGATATGTGGCCGCTGGCTTACAGAAGGAGTTCTTTCTCTCTTTTTCCCTATCACTTTCTCTCTCTTTCTCTCTCACACACACATTTAAGAGTGTGTGGCTCTGATGGATTCTTGAGCTAATGCAGGTTGCAGTGCCACTGCTATGCTGTGTTACTGAACTGATCCATCAATCCCCCACACACACACGCACACACATGCACACACAAATACACACACATTGTTAGGTCCTCTTGCAGAGCTGATCCATCATGACTCCCCTGTACGAAGCAGTCGACTGGTGGAAAGTGAAAAGTGATTAAGCCTGGCAGACTCATTATAATTTTTGTGTGCATGTGTGTGTGTGCGCGTGTGCATGTCTGTGTGTGTGTGTGCAATGGATATGAGTGTGTGTGCAAATGTGTATGCACGTGTGTGTGTGTTTGGGTATGTGTGTGTGTGTGTGTGTGATCTCACTCTTACACACATTAAATACCACATACCCATATATACTGCATTTTTTTAAATACATTTTTAGCCCTGTTGTGATGTGCATAGCTACAGTTAATTGCTCTGTGACTTGCAGTCTTACTTACTAGAGGCATAAATCCTTGCACCAACAATTTTGTTACACATCTCTAGGAAACATTTAACTGCATCAAGAAATCTCATTTCACCTTGACTTGAACTGGGAGGGTAGGATGGGCCTCCCTCTCCTTATCATGCATTTCAATGCTAATAATTCAGGTTAGTTGACTTAGTAGAATTGGTTGATAATGTTCTCCCACTCGTTTGTAAGCAGTAGTTTGAAAACACGCGGTGATGCTGCATGTCTCAGAGGAAACATGTGCAAACCTCAACCCTCTCATTAGTTGGTACCGTGTGTGATGTGAGAGACAGAGCTAGTGGTTTGAAAAAGACCACAGTAAACTTGGGTAACCCCCCTCCAGCAACCCAGAAAAGAAAGTTAATGTGCATTGAATACACAAATGTGTCTGAACTGACTATTTACACAGTAGTGAAGTACAGAGAACAAAACCAAGTTTTTTTTTCTAATTCAAAAGTACGAGAGAACATAACTGGCCTGTCCATCTGGGTGAGTAAGATGCCCCATGCCAACACAGCTGTCTGTTAGCTGACATAACATTATTGACAGTTAGTGTTCTCCTCTGAGTGTGTTGAACTGTGTAGTGACTGTCCAGCTGTCCAGTTTGAAAAGATTCAGTAGTGCTTCAAGTGTTTTTTCATGTGCTAGTCTTCACCCTCCCAGCATTGGTAGTCCAGTGTGTGAAAGGGGGAGTCAGCTGGTGGGAATAGACCATAAGAAAAAAAAAAAACTAATTGAATCACAAATGTGTCTGATGGAACTATTTACACAGTAGTGGAATACAGACAATACAATCAATATTTAAGCTTTTTTTTTACATAAGCTCTTTTTATATTTAAAAATAGCCAGATAACCAAAAAAAGTGAACAAACACTGAATTATTGCATATTATTTTGAATGATTACAATTCATTCTGACATTATAAAAGATGATCTCTTACAGTTCAGCGTTTTTACATCCCTGTTATTTACTGAAGGCCACTATGCAGCTGCATTGCCCCTCACCTCCAAAATATGCATTCAGCTAGTATAGCCATAGCAAAGCTACAGAACTCCACCAGAAGCTGGAAACAGATGTGAACTTGTGTATGCAGCTGCCTAAGTGCCCCAATTACCATAATTACACATGTAAGGGGCAGTTGTGGTTCAACTGTACAATAACCAGTCTAAATGAGCGGGAAAATGATGGCTGTTTGTTTAATTCAAACTCCCGGGACGTCTCGCCTGTGTGGCCATGTACACCGATACTCCTCCCAGCAGTGGGGCTTTTTTCAAAGTGTCTTTCAAAGGTCTGCCCCCATTCTATTTTTAATCCCTTTCTTTCACAGTGCCCAAAACTTTTTCCATGAAACGTAGCTTTGAATATTAGCAGTCTCTTCCGCTACCTTTGTTAGTGGGAGAGCCGCTGGGCTGTATCTCTTTGGTGTCCAAAAACACAAAGACCATCTGTTTGTTTTGATCTATTTCTTATCATCTTCTCACTCTCCCTGCCTCTCCTGTCTGCTTCCAGGGAAAAGACTTTGGGGCCAATCAAGCGAACCTCATTCTCTTGCTTTTTTTTCCTCCCATTCAGACCAATCAAGTGAGCTGAAGTTGTTCTGTCTGCGAGGAGAGATCTAAGACCAAGAAAGAGAGAGAGAGAGAGAGAGAGAGAGAGAGAGAGAGAGACAGAGACAGAGAGAGAGAGAGTCGCACTTTAAAAGCAAGTGAGATATCACAGCATCCAGTTGTTCTTATATGTCTCTCCTGGTACCTTGTTAAACAGCAGACCATCTGTTCTTATCACTTCTTAATTTAAACAAATATCTTCTTGATGGAAGCTTGATGGAACTGATATGAAAGAACACCTTGAATAATGCTAGGTGGTCTCTGGGAAAAAAAAAACATTAAGTCAATCCCCAGTTGGCTAAGCATTCTCTGTGCATTATATGAATGTCAAAATCGTTTTCTTGAGCTGAAGGTTATGAAATAGCAGTGACTAGAGCTTTTAGTAAGAAACAACAGACATGGATTGAGAGGTACATTAGCTGTAGCTGTGGTGTTTCCCACAGAAGAAAAGAAATAAAAAAAAGAAAGGAGTTTTAGTGTACACCACATAAATAGAAGCCTTCATGAGCCTAAATCACATTGCTTACATAAACTGGACAAAAGTACTGGGTTAGGCCCCTTACTTCCAGTGAAGGGCAATCTTTATGTTTCAGCAGACCAAGACATTTTGGACAACGCCATGCTTCAGCTTTGTGGACCCAGTTTGGGGAAGAACCTTTTCTATTCCAGCATGACTGTGCCCAGTGCACAAAGCAAGCTCCATGAAGACATGGTTGGGTGTAGAAGAACTTGACTGGTGTAGAAGAACCGCACAGAGCCCAAATCCCACAGAAACTCCAAAATCTTCTGGAAAGCCTTCCAAAAAGAGTGGAAGCTGTTATAGCTGCAAAGGGGGGACCAACTCCATTTTAAATCTATGTATTTGAATGCAATGTCACTAAAGAACCTGTTGGTGTAATGGTCTGGGGTCCCGATACTTTTGTCCATATAGTGTATAGTAATCATTGTGCCATTTCAAGACTTGCGTGTGTTTCTAAGTTGTTTTGTCCACCTTGTTGCATGTTTCAGGGGGTATAATGTCTTTGGCCTTGAGAGAGACTGAAAAAGAGTAAGGGATGGAGGAAAGAGAGGGAGTGGGAGGAAGATGTCTGAATGACAGGAAGTTGGCTTGGGCAGCGTCACCCTGCCCCGGCTGGTGCAGCCAGCGCATTAATCAAAACGGGAATTGTTTCATAGGTATCGCTGCTATTGTTTTCCACATCCATCAGAAAGAGACATCTGTTACAACAAATCTGCCTGACCTTGTCATGTGGCTAAAGAAACAGGCATGATCACCAGTTTCAGTTTCTAAAAATGACTGAATAAGGGCTCTAGAAGTGGAAAGCCATTTTGCTGTTGTTGAATTAGACTGACCCCAGGGCGGGATTAGAACAGTGCACCCAACCTTTTAAACGAACCATAGTTTAGTGTATAGATATATTGTTTTCAAATATTCTCTTATCTCAAGTATATTATCTCAAGTACTCAAATATGCAATAATAAATGAAGCTCAATATGTGTATAGGATATAGGCTTTTGTATCCTTACTTCTGTTATTATTGTTGGTGGTGGTGGTTATTGTTAATTGATATATTTATGATTTTTTTTTTAAATATTACAAACGAAAAAAGCACCACTGACTCTTATTTTCAAAAGAGGTGGCATGAAATGCTAATCAGGTTACTTAGACAGTGAAAAAGCAGGGCCCAGAGAGAAGAGGAAACAGGCTCTTGTTAACCACATTGTCTTAAAAATGAGTTTTGTGGTCATCTTTTGTACATTTTTTATGACCACGTTTTTTTGCCACTCATAAGTCACTTTATACCCAACCACACAGGGAATACTTTATCTCTGAGCACCATATAATAGTCCAGAGGAGAGAGCGCTATCCGGCAATCTGGAGAAGCAGGACGAACTTTTGGACTACACCAGGCGATTAAGTCCCACGTTATCACCTCAGATTATAGCTCTAATACAGACAGTTTGGAACAGAGTCGTGACAGCTCTCACTCTGACTTCTACTTAGATACCATGGCTTTGACAATAAAACCATTTGATCAAGGCAACAACAATAAATTCACCGTTAAATGTAACCAGGTTTTCTTCTGTGTGCTACTGATGACTTGACTTGATAGCATTTAGCTTCATAAACAAAATTTTGTTTGCAGACCAGAAAGGAATGCACAGAAGTAAAAGTACCCATTGTTCAAAATGCTTTTTAATTGTCAAATGTTCATTCATTCATTCATTCATTCATTCATTCATTTTCTGTAACCACTTAATCCTTACTAGGGTCGCGGGTACCCGGAGCCTATCCCGGGGTCTACGGGCACGAGGCAGGGACTCACCCTGGGCGGGGCGCCAGCCCACTGCAGGGCGTTGTCAAATGTTTTATTTATCAAATGTATCAACAGTTTCAGCCCTAGAGAACTGACATTATAATTTATAAAGGTTAGTAGGATTGCACTCTAAAATGTAGCTCATAGACTTATATTATCAAGTCAGCACACTATGGTTATTTCCCTCTTTTATCACACCTGATTCAGCGTACGTGTATATTATCAGGTTTAATAAGTGTGTCGGACCCAGGAAAACAGCAAATAGTGCTGAACTCTTGCCCTCCAGGACCGAAAAGGATGACCCCTGGTCTTTAGTTATCAGAGATATGTTCACAAAGCCCTTATCATGAAGTCTCAAACTGTTAGCATGTATTTGCATTGCATTTTTAAACACCAGAAATGTGTTTTGCGTGTCTCGCATAATTAATATTTAGTGGAAACTAATGACTCTTTCCACCGGAGCATCTACTAGATTAGGTGATTGTTGTTCTCCAGACGGCTGACAGGTACAGCAGTCATTCATAATGTACATCCTGTTGTTTCCAACATTGACCGTACAGAAGGGCACGGGTGAGGGAGGCAGGAAAAGAGAGAGATAGGAAGAGAAAGGGAGATGGAACTGGAGAGAGAGAGAGAGAGAGAGATGGCCATTGTGAGTGAGTCTAATTGATTTTTTCCACCTTGCCCTCGGTGAATGAGCTAGCAGGAGATAGCAGCAGGCTTTGTCAATATTAGGCCATGTGCCACTCCAGAAAGTGCCTCTCTTTCAAGCTACCAAGTCCCCTGCCATGCCACCGGCCCCCCAGCAAGATGCCAAAAAGCCCAGAGAAGTGCATTACATACTACTCCTCATGTATGTCTTCTTTCTTTCTTTCTTTCTTTCTTTTACGTTTCTTCTAATTTCGATGACACCACTTGGACTGCATACCCATCGCTAACACCTGTTTCAAGCTTTATTATTTTATTTTGGACCAAAAAGAGAAGAATAGCACCTAACAAACTTCAGCTTCCATGCCGTTAAATTCTGGATGTACTGGATATGATGATAAATTCTTGAAATACTCAGAAATCTGGCAGTCATAGGTTATAGCTACTCAGCTAGTACCTCTAATAGCTATCTAATTTGACTAATGTGGTATTTTTGAAAACCTCCTCAAGTTGTTTTGGCAGCCACGTTTACTTTTAATGACTGCACTTGAGTCATAATTTCATTTAATAATAACAGTACTTTTAGTTGATATAGTAATTTGTTAAGAATGTGTTTTTGGTGAATTTACATAGGAGTGTAGTTTATTTTGGGCCTCGTCTCTGTTGCTGCAGTGCACTCCCAGCCTGGGGGAGACACTTAATCTCTTTGCCGTGTGAAATTACTGTTGGCGGCAGCAGAACAGGTAGGATGTGATACTATCTACTCAAAGGAATAAAGCAGTGGTAGTGTTTCCAAAGCACAAAAGTGTTGTCAGTAGGCTTGGTTAATTCAGAGCAATATGAGTGAAGAAAGTAGTGGCAGCTGTGACATGAACACTGGTGTTGTGGAGAAAGTTGCAGAGAAAAAGCCAGATTGGGAAGTTCAGTTCAAATTAAAATGAATGTACTTGGTTATATTCTTTGTAAACATTTTTAGGGAGTAGAGTATATGAATGGAATGCATTGTGGAGGAAGACATGTACGCTCTATGGAGGAACGAAGTAAGGTTTGTCATAGATTCCGAAGTTAGCTGGACAATGTGGGAGTGACTAATGAGGAAAAGAATGTGTCAGCTTCTTCCCCAAGCCCATGTTTCTCAGATCCAGCATGTTACAGCTTTAGGATTTGTACGTGCTTTCACCCAAGAGAAGATTCAGACTGAAGTAATTCGTAGTTTGTGAAGATCTGGCTTAATTTGTGAAGCAGAGGCAGGTTAAGTCTTTCTCTGTTTGTTTCTTCGTGTCCTGCATTGTTTGCCTCATGAACTGCATGCAGAAAACAAAAATATATATATGTACACAAACTGCATACAGTGGTACTGACAATGAAGGGCAGAGGGGATGTGGTGGAAAGGGACACTAATATTGACTCATTGTACTAATTTTAGTGTAGGAGTAGTTGTTTCAGTCTCCATGGCAAACCCTTGAGTATTATTTTACAAAAAAGAACTATGAGCCGTTTTTAATGGCCTACGCCAAGATTAGCTGTTACTCAAGAGTATTTCTTGATTTATTCGTCCGCATTACCAAACCAAGGTGGGGCAGCTGTGGTGTATTGTGAAGGCCAAAATCGGGTTTTTCTGCCAACAAGGCACTGCATATTTTTAGTAGACAAATATTTTAATAGAGGAATATTTTTAATAGAGGGTGTTATCAGCGGTTGACGAGTGAAAATGGAAAGAATTCAGAGTCACATTTAAAAGATCATTACATTAAAACATGGTAGTGTAGAGAAAAAGAGGCATGTGTGACTGCTAGGCGTTGAGGGAGATGGATGCACTGGATGTGCCAAGTTTCTTCTTTTTATTGGAAGAAACTTGGTGCCTTTCTTTTTAGATAAAATGACAAAATGGTGTTAGCCCTGTTGTGGGGAGACTTTGACCCCCAGTGATGCTACAGCTGTCTGACCACCCCCCATCCCCCAATTTCATGTTCATTGGCTGTCATTTATATATATATATATATATATATATATATATATATATCTCGGTTCTAGATGATAAGTGTTAGAGCTACATCTAACATTAAAAGAACTCAGAACTGCTGCTTTTTAAATGCCAGTTGTCCGTGTCCTGAGGGTAGATGGTCTTCCCGCTGAGTTTTATTATATCACATCAGCCCAGACAGCCATTTGCTTGCTTAAAGGCTGTATTGACTGTTCTGGTGAGAAAGGAGACTTGTCATTCCAAGAAACGGCAACCTGTTGCTCTTTTGTGTGTGGGCTTTCAAAGAGTGTTTTTCCACTGCACAAAATACTTGAAACCTTTGGGACCAGAAAACTGGAACTGTGCTTTTTTCTCACCGGCCACTGGTCCCATAGGCCCCGGAACCATTATAGCAGCCCCCCACTTTTCAAAATCATTTGTTTCGTACCCCCCCCACTTTTTTCTCTCCTGGACAACAGCCCAGACGTAGAGCTCTGCGCGTACCAAACCCCCCTCCCCCCTGACAATGGATGAGATGTAGAGCGCTGCGTGCACATCAACCCACCCCCCCCCCCGGACAGCGTCCGAGACGTAGAGCTGCGTCCCCCACACGTCAAAAATGCTTCCGGGGCCCATGACTGGTCCAGTAACGAATGGTCTAGTTTTAGAGTTTTTGGTACCTCATGATGGACCTAAAGAGAATGACTGCTACTCCTCCAGATGAAGAGGTTATTACATGAATAACAAGATGCGTCAATTTGCTATTTTCAAATTATTACTGTGTTTGCTAATGTGCGCTACTTAGATTAAAGACAATGCTAGTGCCTTTAGCATTTTGCTAGAAAGAGTGTTTCTGGGCATATTTTTACACTCAGCAATATTATCTTTGTTTGACTCTACACAAATCTATTAAGGAATACAAATTGCCAAGACTTGGGCTAAATATCTGCATGGTCTCCCTGTACCTGAATGGGTTTCCTGCAGGTATTCTGGTTTCCTCCCACAGTCCAAAGACATGCACATCAAGCAAATTTGAGATGTTAAAATGGCCCCTAAGTGTGAGTGTGTGTGTGTGTTTGACCTGTGATGGACTGGCAATCTGTCCCAGAGTATTTCTCTGCCTTTCACCCTGTGACCACTGGGATTGGCTCCAGGACTACCATGACCCTGATTGAGAATAAGGAGTTCAGATAATGGATGTAGAGATGGAGTGAATATTTAGAGCTGAGAAAATAATTTGGCATTTAGAATGTCAGCATATTGTTTCTTTAAAATCAAAAACTTGTAACTCAGGTTTTTCTTCTCATTTTTCCAAATTTACTTTCCTTTAATTGTGTGAACCTTACATGAAGAATTGTCCATAATTATTTAGAACAAAATCGTGTGGTACTTTTACAGTACCATACACTAAACTTAAGGTTTGTTAAAACAGTAACAACATGCAAGCGGTACTACATTGATGCTGGTGGAGAGAATGTAAGAAAAGCTTTAGTGCGGAAAAGCCAGGGTGGAATGGGGGACTGAGTGAGACATTTATATTTTGAGCTTGGAGGCACAGTGAAGTCTTGCAGCTGCCAAGAAGCTTAAATTGGGGCAGAGCAAGCCTTAAGGAATCTACCTGGCCTACCTGAAGATGATGATGATGATGATGATGAACTGAGAAGGTGCACTACCATCAAGAACTGACAGAGTATCAACGTGGAAGTGGCTGTTGTCACAAGTGCCCTGCAGGAGAAGAGTGGGGCTCATTGCCATCAACATCCACTGAATGTTCCTTAGAAGTGCAAAAATAAGTGAACAAAGATGAACAGTCATCAATGAAGTCAATTATGTAACAAAGCTGACTTTATTGTTTAGTTTATTGTAAAATACAAGTGCTCTCTAATGGCTTATAAGGTCCAAATGACAATCATTCCAACAAATCTGTAATATATAACAGAAAGCACTAGGAGAAATATCTCTTGTTGTCTAGTAATTAAATTGGTCAATTTATCGGATAATTGATTAATAAATTATGGAAATGATGGTTAGTCAAAACCCTGAAGGCAATGAAACTTTGCTAACTACACTGACTTTAGGATTTTGACTCACCATCATTGTAGTGCAGGTTCATCAACCTCAGGTTTGCCAACTGCAATACAAGGAAGACTCATAAAAATTGCTGTTTGGGGCATTGTTAGCTGAAGTCCTGTATCTGTTGAGTAGTGTGAGGAGGAACAGCCTAACTAACCTGGAGAGCAGAATGACAGCAAATTCCTGAACTCAAGATTTCTGTGCCTGAGTTTTAAAAACATGGATGTTGGTGGTGGCTATTCATGAGGAGAATGAAGAACACCAGAGCTGAGTACTGAGCGGGGCCACGTCGATTCCTCGGGAGATATTTTCCATAGCTTGCTGATACCGCTAGCACAGCTTTACATCTTCCACAGCTTCTTAAAACTTCTGGGCTAGAATATGCCAGCTGGGTCACATACAGATGCAAATATCTGGGGGTACAGGAGCTTCTTAAGACAGCCTGAGGCTGAATTCATGAAAGCTTTTTGAAGAAAAAAAAACTTATGAAAGATCCACATTCAAACACTAAAAGGTCCATAGGAAAGTCTCAAAAAAGCTTAAGATGTTCTCAGGGTGTTTTACTTTGGATATGCTTTTCTGTTGCTTCTTAAATGGGAAGTAACCACTGATGTTAGAAGGCAAGAGCATACACTGCCGCTGTATTCTCTGTGTGACTTTGCGCAGATTGGGGAGCGAGGTACTCCACTGTGTGAATGTGAGAAATAGCCCATTATCAGAGGAGGAGACCGTTTGCTGGTTGAAATATGAACGGGAGAGTTCTTAATGCTCAACATTGCTGTTGAATTACGGGAAGTCCTGCCGTTTAATAAAAAGACCCAAAGAGCTGTAACTGTGACAAACCCCCCCACCCCCCAACCCCACCATCCCATGGAGACATGTGCGTGCATACTAGCCGCATCGGTCTGAAAAGTGTAAGTGTAAAGTGACCATTGTCATACGTGAAAACACCACAGCACACAGTGCGAACAGTGAGAAATTCTTTCTCTGTATTTAACCCACTCACAAGGTAAAGCAGCGGGCAGACAGGAACACAGCGCCCGGGGAGCAGTGTGTGGGGACGGTACCTTGCTAAAGGGTACCTCAGAGGTGCCATTAGCAGTCCTGGGATTTGAAACCACTAGGCCACCAGCTGCCTTTTGTATTAAATATTGTGTAAAATACTGTGTTAAAATTGTTTATGTCCTGATCTTTGAACATTTTGATTTTACTAATATTTAATATGCTAATATTTTATTTTGTGTCATTGTTTGGGTTTATAAGTCTCTACTCATTCACACAGATAGGAGCCTGGTCTTGTAAGACTGAAAATAACTACCAGAGGCTGTTGCCAAGATTGCTGCAGAGTGCACAGACTCACCTGTTGGGACCTGAAGGCCCTATAAGACCGAAGACTTGCAGTAAAGAGTAAGTACACAGCTCCCTGGGAACAGATAAACACGTAGCTTGCCTTGGTGCGGGTCTGTTGTAGGCCACAGGGTGCAGAACATGCTCATAGTTGAGTGTTGTACTATTCCACAGGTTTTGTGTGAAGCTGGGCATAGTGTTAAGTGGGGGTTCACACCTGGATTATCATACTGGAGCTGTGGCACAATTTGCACAGCTTTTAAGTGGTGTCTGCTGAAGAAGAAACAGGGGGAAGCCTTTACTAACCCAGATACAGCATTTGTATGCATAGTCTCTGCATGGCTGAGAGTGCAGTCAGTGATTGGGAGACTTTTCAGAATGTGTGATGTTGCTGAAGATGCTTTGTGGTTTGTCACTGATGAGACCTTGTTTTTCTATGATGTTCTTTCTTTGGCAATGAGTGTGTTCTGTAGTTTGGGCGAGTCAATTACTATGATGAGGGATTTGGAGATGACTGGGAATAGAAGTGAGTTTCTTCGTAAAAACAGGGAGCTGCTGCATTAAAGGCATCTTAAAGGTCTCTATTTTCCTACATCTTCCTCTTCCTCTATGCCTCTCTCTTTCTGTTTCCTTGTCCTACGTGTCTTGCTTTCTGGAATGTGTGTGTGTTATGGGTGAAGGGGTGGGGGGTGTCTTATGTGTGCTCTGTAAAAACAGGGCATCGGTTTTGCTGTCTAGCAGGTGATCCAGTTTCAGGCAAAATGTAAGCTTCGCAGCCGGGCATGTACAATAACAACATATTCATCACATGCAGCGCCAGGCTCCACCTGCCCCCTTGGCACTAACACATGTTCCTCTGCGTGTGTGTATGAGTGTGAATGTGTGTGTGTGTGTGTGTGTGTGTGTATGTACGGTCTGCCTAGAGGAAAGAGAGAATCCAAGGAGGATAGAAGTGGTCAATTAGTATTTGTACCTTTCTGCCCTTATTGGCTAGTATTTGTACGATGTATCCATTTGTGTGTGTGTGTGTGTGTGTGTGTGTGTGTGTGTGTGTGTGTGTGTGTGTGTGTGTATTTTTTTGCCCCC
>JBBPCZ010000142.1:1999944-2013218 GCA_037974445.1 Brycinus macrolepidotus | reverse complement strand
TTTTACCTATCATTTGTCTGAATTTTCATATTATTTACAGGACGTTATCAAAAATGCGTATTACAATACTACAGTTTGTTTTGCCTTAGTGATATTATTATCTTATACATGTCAACTCTACTCTAAGATTCACTGTAAAAGATTTAATTGAACTTCAAATTATCTTAAAATTAAGAGTTAACTGAAAATAGCAAAAAAAGGTTTGATACAGTAGATATAGTATTATGCAAAAGTCAGAGACCACCTTTTTATTTATTTTTCAGTTTTTTATTCAGTTTTCAGCAAACAGTAAACAAAAACATATTTAAATATTTAATATTAAAGCCTTAATAGCATATCTTCTACAATTTGCTCTTGTTCCAGTTAACTGCATGGCAGTGTAATTACAACATACTAATACGGCTGCGGGCCGTGTTGTTATTGTCACTGAGTGTGACGCTAATGCGGATGTGGACATATAAGTGAGCTTTTCTAATCTGTCCTAATTTATAGAAACTGTGCACAGATTTTATCCCATGCTCGTCAAGTCACTTACAGGTTCCATTGCTCAAACTTCTCCAGTAAAACCAGCCCAACCTCAAGTAGTGCTTTTTTTTGGTGGGTGCGAATCCGTGGAGAGAAAAAGATGAAAAGGCCGGCGGGTGTCAGACAGAGGAGCAGGTGCTTTCTGAGGCCTCATTTGTCCACAGAGCTCTCCCTTGTGCTCTTCATCTCTTAAGAGGTCAACACACACAGCTGTCCCTGTCATAAACTTAACCATTTATGAGCTGTCTGTCGCCTCTGGATCTGCACCAGTCAGTGTGGGCGATACCTGCCCTCTTCCTGTACACTTTCCCTTTAGATGAATGTTACTGGATATTTTTAGTCTCCCTTCAAAGCAGATGTGGAGTTTGTCCATCTCTCTCTCTCTCTCTCTCTCTCTCTCTCTCTCTCTCTCTCGACCTGAAGTGGATCATGTTTCCGAGGCGCCTGAGTGGCTCAGTGTCCGACTTCTCCTGTCCTCCGGTCCTGTTCCTTTTCTCCTTCTTCCATTCTTTCGTTACCTTAGCACTTAGGCTTTAGAGCAGGGGTCTTCAATCTTTGCTTACATGCTGGTTACTCTCCAAGGGTAGAGCAGTGCGGCACGATACATCGTTTATTATTTAATACTGCAATATTGGCCTAACATAACAGAAACACAACATACTAAACATAACAGAGAGTTACAATGTGCAAATGATCCCTATTACGAATCGCAGTGTCCAAGCTAAGTTTCAATGCTGTTTTAATGAGCCAAGATATTCCTGTAATCAGGCCAAATGAAATTAGTTTGATCAAAGAAAAGCAGGCTAGTCTTTAACCATGTCATATAATTGCTTCATAAATGCGCTTAATAAATGATGTCGCCGCCACAGCAAAACCAAAAATCTGCAGAATAGTAACTAATAACTATCCGTAACTAATAATATTAGTAAGTTAGTAATATTTAAGTTAGTTAGTTAGTAATATTTACAGCCACAACAATTAGTAATATACGTATTACTAATAATTTTTATTATTAATAATATTAGTAACTTCTACAAATAATATTAGTAACTAAGAATACAAAAGAAGAAGCAGTGTGTACGCTAATGTAAAATCTTAAAATACTGTCTTTAGAACACACACACACACACACACACACACACACACACACACTGGTCCTTATATGTTTTGTCATTTTGGACCATTTGAATTCATCCATTCACTATGTAAAGGGCAAGTAGAATAGCAAAGAAGAAAACCTCATTTCCTTGTGTTTCTTGGTGAAAGGGCACTGAGCATTCTCTGAAGTGTTAACATGTTCATCAGCAACTAAGTCAATTAAGCATAAACACAATTTTCTACTTCGTTCAAAATGTCAAGTCATGTTCAGGGTTTGCTTCTTTAGTTCTGCACGTTAATGCAGCTGAGTGAAATTAGCACCATGCAGACTGCATTTCTGAATCTTCACACACTTGCCTGAAACCAAATCATTAATCTCAGATAGACTTGTTTATGTGGTATTTATCACTGTATGACATGCTGATATATATGTGGTACATTGCTTAGCTTTCAACAGTAGTTGCAGCTTGACATAATACTGAGTTCCAAAGAATTTAAAAAAAATATGATAAAAGGGGGAAATTACATTTTTTATCAATTACACAGCTAGTATATTAACAAATAGCATTATTACATACACATTATTTACCCTTAGCAGAGCATCTTTAAACAAAGCCACTAAATTTACCTGTGATTATTTACTGAAGCAGTGAACAGGAAAGCCCTTCTTACTGTATTTCAGCGTTACAGTAGCGCATGCTGTTTTTCTGCATTGCAGAGTGTGTGCGCGTGCATGTGTTTGTGTGTGTGTGTGTGTTTGTGTGTGTGTGTGTGTGAGAAAGAGAACGAGAGAGATATATGTGTGCATGACTAAGTACTCATTACAGAAAGAAACACCCTATCTGTGCGTAATCTCCATCTTGTGTCCCCTTATAAATGTGTGTGTCCCTTTGTGTGTTAGCTAATTGTGAAGCGTGGCCGTCTCTGTGGGTATAGATTACGCTTTAAGTCCGTCCTCTCTCTGGTGGGAGAGACAAATCATGGCAATTAGGCGGATCCGAAGGGGGCCTCTATATGCATTATTAATCAGATGGGTCATTAGCATGCTGCTAGCTAGCACTCTGGAAAGCGGATCTGATATCAATACGCCTCTGTAGTGCCAGGGCTGGTTAGCTTAGCATCCGCACTAGCAGCAGGGAGATGGGGATCCAAGCCCAGCAGTGGTGGGTGACCCAGAGTGGGCAACCAGCCAGCAACTCAGGGGGTGATAAAGGTCTTACTTGGGTAAAGTGTCCCCCAATAAGCATCATATGTTAACATTTACTCTATGAGAGCAATGTTTGTGTGTGTGTGTGTGTGTGTGTGTGTGTGTGTTTGTGTGTGTGTGTGTGTGTGTGCATGAGGGATGCTTCCCTGGCTTTTGAGACCACTGACAGTGAGCATATGTCTAGGAAGTTCCTGACGTGAGTTTGTTCTTGCCATAGGCATAAACAACTTTTTAAGATATTAATTTGCAAGAATCACTGTGAAGAGAGTTTACATTTCTGAGCACCGTGATTAACCCCTTAAACTGGAAAGATCTGTGGGTGTTTCCAGCCTCCCTGCTTCGGAAAATTCATCTACCAACATACCATAGGAATTTCAAAGTAGTCTCAGGGAGAATAGTGTAAAATATTAAAAATGTCTGTGAATTACTTTCAGTGCTGAATTAAACATCCAGCAAAGTTGGAAGGAAAAACAAGTGAACTAGTTCACTGATCAGTTCTGAGAACTGTAAAATGTTATTTGGCACACACCCTCATCCAGAACAATTTACAGTCATTAGTCACAGGGACAGTCCCCCTGGAGACACCGAGGGTTAAGTGTCTTGCTCAAGGACACAATGGTAGAAAGTGGGGGGGGGTTTGAACCTGCAACTTTGTGATCATTGGGTTCACAGGCAAGTGTTTTACCCACTAGGTGACTACCACCCAACTTATCAGCTGTAAGGGTGCGGCCTGCAATTCTAATATGGACCACACTACGCAGAGGCAATGTGGGTGGAAACAGGCATTATTTTGCTAGTTAACTTTCAGGTGCCAGGCAGCTTCCACTGAGAATGAAACTGTTGAAAATAAAGCCATGTCAGAGGGATAGTCAAGATCAGCCTTGTGACTTGTAACAGTAAAGCTTATGCAAGCTTAACTCGTGATACAGGGTGGATGATATGGTAATAATATGGTATGTTTGAATGCATTGTTACGATGCTTTTTTGTTTAGTTTGTTTTATGTATTTACTTTTTTGTTTATTTAGTTGAAATGGACAGAAGCCAGTGTGAGTAAGAGTGATACAGGCAGCTGTTCAGTGTTCTGGAAGTGTCCACAATATACTCAAGTATCTTGTATCATGACACAGTGCAAGTTTTGTGCCATATTAGATTTTTTTTTTATATGTCTGTAAATAAACCATAATTGTGCGTTAAAATAAGCAGTAGTGTGTTCTATTTCACTGAGAAAATCTACACAACATGTCATTTGACCAGGGGTGCCCGAACTTTTCTAATTGGCTATCATCAGATGACCCCTCTGCCAAGTTTTATTTGGTCAACATTATTAGAAAGCAATCACAGATTTAGGTCCCAGGGCTTAGCAGTTGAAGTTTAAGTGTCCCACTAAAGATCCATCTTGTTGGCACCAGCTATAAGCCCTTACAAGGCTATGGCCGCTCGCGCTGGTCAGGGACCGCAGCTCTGCGTGAGCGTGCTGTATATAATGAGCTGCAGGCCAGAGCGCTGGCCCCAGGTGAGCCACTCAGGTGGATGAGTCATAGAGCAGACAGTGTTAGAGCCGGGTTCAGTGGTGGTGTGGAGTCTTTGGGTCTGACTGTGCCCCAGAGGCTGTGCTGCTCTCTATTTTAGCTGCTTTTTAGCTTTTTTTTTGTGTTAGGAGCAAATGGAGGAGCAATGTAGTCAAAGTACCATATTGTTGTTTTTCAGCAGCTTCAGAACCCTTGAGTGAATTTTGGTAATGGATTGATCTGTAGTAGAACACACACACACACACACACACACACACACTAGGGAATTTTGCTCAGTGACCATAAGTATGTGTGTGAGAGAGGCAGAGAGAGATAGAGAGAGTGTGTTATTGCTGTAATTAAAGAGATGATTAATATGTAGGGTAGCAGCAATGACAGAGGTGCCAGTTTTATCAGTATCACGGTGTCTAATATGAGCTGGTTTAATATCTGCACGGACGCTCTCATATTCCCTCCCTCAGCGCTCAACACACACTACTGTCACCTTGCAGGAAATGATGCAGAAAGAGTGTGCGTGTGTGTGTGTGTGTGTGCGCATGTGTGGTGGGGGCTTCAATCGGGATATCTTTATTGTCCGATATCATAACAGCCACCAATAAACGCACATACACACATTGTTAGTGTGGTTTTATTCTATTAATATATTCTATTATTCTGATGTTGCTCTATAAAATTCTAATATACATTATATAATAATTATCATTTATTCAGAATACAGATAAATAAGATAATAATAAATACAAAAGAATAAAATCATAAAGAAATAATGTATTTACATTTTTGTGTGTCAGAGTCATCCGCCTTGAGATTTGATGTCCACTTTTGAAATGTGATGAGTTCTGAATATTGATTTGATTATTAGAACTTTATTCTTACTTAATTCTTTATTCTTATCAGAACTTAATGCAATAATTTCATTTACATCTAGTCTAACTGGACTCATATTCCATATTTTCCTTGTAATTTTAAAGTCCACTTAATTGTTGCATTACCAATTCCTAACCCCTTTACCCATAAGAATTAAACAGGCCATTTTTGTTACTGTGTTTCTTGAAGACTGATGTATGTAAATGACCGCTGTCGTGATTGGCTGCCCTGTATTGTGCCTCATTCAAAAAGTAGTCCAAGTGAAACACTTCTTATAGCTTCAGTGTGAATGGGCGGGGCTAAACTGCTGCAGGCTGAATAGGTGGGTATATGTAAATCCATTTGTTTTTGATAGTGATATTAAATGGACTGGCTTATGAAATCTCTCTCTCTCCCCCCAGTATCCTCTCAGCACCCATTTTTCATCATTTTCCCTATGTGCCCATTTGTACTCATATTGTGCCATTGCTGACATTCTTCTCTCCATGTATCATAATCCTGTCTGTCACTTCACTGACATTTAGCTCAGCCCCCAGTGGCCAGCTTACCTCTCCAATAGTACTGGAGTACACACACACACACACACACACACACACACACACTTACAGCTCCTGTATGTGTGTGCTGTGGCTGTAAATTACTAATTAAAGATGATGAATAGGGAGTTGGGGGTGGTAATGGGAGAAGCTTGCAGGTTCATGGGCTGAAGTAAGAATAATGACTTCATCAATAGCTCAAGGACTGAGGAAAGGCAGCATTACCCATCAGTATCCAGCTAACCGCAAAAATAACATGCAGACTACATACAGTTATGAGTATGACCACAAAATGGATGAGTGTTACTATTGCAACCACACTATAGACTCATATTCAGGCAGTTAGAGTATCTTTCAGAAACCTAGGGGGTCGTGTCTCTGTTGTTTACTCTTTGCTGTTTCATCTCGTACTGAAAATGAGGTTCACTTAAGGTCAGAGTATTTCACAAGTCCTGTAAAATATTTTCTCTAAAGCCGTTTTCACACATGAACTCCAGACAGTGTGCGGAGAATCAGCTCCGGACATACTCTCACCACTCATTACTGTATTTCTGTCGCGCTCTCTAAAACCCACACACATCTGTTTGTCTGTAAAGAACAAAGAAAACCCAAATAGTCCTTTCAGTGCTTTATTTAGCAAGAAATATCCAGTCGCAGTTAACACCATTTGAAAGGCCTGTCACTCTCAGACAGAACACGCAGACGGTCAGGCTTGAATAAAATTATGAATGGCTTATGCTGTTCAAAAACCCAGAAACTACTAAGTAGAAACAGTTCAAAAACTGCCGCCTCGCAGTAAAATCTTTATGAATAAAATTTACATCTTACCGAGCTGTTCTTAAATGAAAACAGAGACCAGCCTGCTTACCTCAATAATCTCTATCCTTTCATATCAGTTTCACATTAGCATCATTAGATGCCTCGTCAGATTGCTCCTGGAGTTCTGCTGAGTTAGAAGTTTTTGCCAGCGCTCGCTGCACGCTGGTCGCATTCACTATTAAAGGTGCGCAATCTGCTGTTGCAATGATCATGTATGTGTACATTATGTACAAGTTTTTAAACATATCACACGCAATTATACACATATGCAAGCAAAGAAATTGTTAGTAGGTCAATAAATTGTGATTAACCTACTAAATTTAAATAATTGAAACTATAGTGCTTTACTCCACTCTATTACTGGAAGTACTTCCGTTACTGTAATGCATTACAAGCAACACTGATGACACAGTTACAGTAGTAACCTATTGTGCATAAGTGCATAACTTAGATATTAGTTTCCTATTAGTTACTCTTAGAATGAAGGCAATGGCTATATATACAGAACCATTACAGCTTGTTTTAAATTGTTAAACAGATTATTGCAGTGTTAATGGAAAAGAAAAGGCTTCCAACACCAAAATATTCTGCTACAAGCCATGGAACCTTTTTAAAAACTTTTTAGAACACTCTTTGCTAAGGGTGATTACCTAATAATTCATAATTACCATAATTAATTTAGTTCATGAATAAAACGTCTTAAGATTAATAACTGAATATTAAGCCTAGGGTGAGTACATAGGTTCAGTATACAGAAAAGTGCACTAAAAAGTGTAAAATTGTGATTTTTTTATACTATATTATGGCCTTTACTTACAATAGTTTTACTTTAGATTTCTACACTTGTATAGCTCATATGTGCTCCAGTGTACTCCTACAGAGATCTGAGGACCCCCATTCATGCATTCCGTCACATAGTTAAGAGAACAGTCATGCTGTTTTTCACTGTTTATGGGACAAACTATGATCTAAACATCATGACACAGTAGCTACGAGCACATATGACCGTCAGATGGCATTTTAATTATAACATCATGGCTGAAATACCAAAACTTGCTTTTAAATGTATATTTTGGGTTAAGAGTAATATTTTAAAACAAAATAGCTACCAAAGGAGCTGGCTATCACTACAGCATTCAGAGAAGACCACACAAAGTGCTTACTTTCCCATTTTGCTTTCCAAACAACCACCAATTAACATAAAGTGTTGCATTGTAACACCTTCGTCAAGGAAGCTGACGTTTTTAAAAGTGGAATGCGCCATTTTTACAGTGCTGTAGATTGCTGTGTTCTTTGCAGGGTATTTACTATGAGAATGATTCTGTCTAAAGTCCTCAGTTAAAACCCAGGCAACATTCAGTTCAGTCCAGTCTCAGATCTCCTTCATAGTCCATGACGTTCACTGAGTACATGAGTCATGGGCTGCGTTAGGTCATCACTTACGCACGGCCTGAGGAACTTCACTAAGAAATGCAGAAGAAACGGAGGGATTCTCAGCGTTACCAGCTCAAGAGGGAAAAAAAAAGAAAGTCTTTGTATGATGAGAGAGGCTTTGATCTTTAGCCTAGCACCTCAAAGGCGCTGGTGAGGATAGAGCTCTTACTATGAAACTTTTGCGCAGACAAACTGAAATCTAGCAGCGCTATCGTTGAGGACTGAGGAGTCGGTTTTGTTTTGCTGGCTGTGCTCCTGGCCTAGTGGCCTAGTGCATTCAGAAGCTGGCGTGTTCTCAGCTCTGGCTTACACGGTGTTAGCTAATTAGCCCCAGCTCATTAGGGGCCCCCATTGTGCTCGGAGGGTAACGTGAAGAGCGGATGAGGGAGAGATGGTATGAAAGAGGAGCTAGAGATTTCGCAGCAAGAACTGCCACTAATATTCCTCTCTTTCTCTCTCGCTTTCTCTCTCTCCGCTGAGTCACAGCTTGCCGGAGATGGAGAGATCATTAATGAACTGTCTAATTCTGAGTGATTGGTGTGTTTTCCTGTTCGGGGCAAAGTGACGTCATGTTTGCAGAAGCAGGCGCTGGAGAACGTTAAGCACAACGAAGCTCCGAGGTGCTTTTTTTGGCCGGACGCTGTCGAAAATGAAGTGAAAGAGACAAGTCACAGACTTTATGAGAATCGTGATCTCTCCTTTCGTGAGTGTGTGTGTGTGTGTGTGTACTTTCCGCCTCGGTGCATTCTCTGGGGATCGAGTAATGAAATATAAGGGAAAATAATAACATGAAAGTCTCTTTCTGCTGGAGCTGGATTAATATTTCACACCTCATGATTGAAAGGAAGACAGGCGGAGTGGGCTAGTAATTAGTTTAGCTCAGAATTCAGAGAGGTAGAGAGGACAGGACTGTAGGAAGGCCATTAAAAATGCACACACACACACACACACGCAAATACACGCACAAGCATACACTGTGTGCAGAGAGTACAACATGATGGTGTTTGACAGCATGGAGATGAGAGAAGTGCTGCTCAAGCAGTCGGTCAGTAATGAAATATGTTAGCAGGATATCAGAGAGAGAGAGAGAGAGAGAGATCTAATGTAGAGATATATAATATACACGTGACACACAGACTTTGATCTGTAGCACTGTCTATATCCTCTTCCATATTTCCATATGTGAGTGGTTTTGAACTCAGCAGAGGACAGGTGAAAATAATAATAATTATTACTATAATTCTTCTTCTTCTTCTTCTTCTTCTTATTATTATTATTATTATTATTATTATACTTTTTTTATATATAGTGTCTTTCTCAAACTCAAGGTCGCTTTACAAAATAGTTCTGACATAAAAAAACAAACAGCATATAACAGACTGTAGTAGACAAAAAACATTAAACAGTCCAGATTACAACCACACAGAGTACAAGAGCAGGAAAGAACAGATAGAAAGCAGGATCAAGAAGAGGCGTAACACTGAGAGAAAAGAGATGTTTTTAGTCGAGTTTTGAAGGAGGTAAGAGAGGAAGCACTGAGAAGATTCTGTGGGAGGGAGTTCCATAGTTTGGGAGCCACAACACTAAAAGATCTACCTCCCATTGAAGAGTCAAAATTTGGGGACATTAAGCAAGCAGATGGGAGATGAACGTAAAGACCGGGTCGGAGTATATGAGTGAGGCAGTTCAGTGAGGTAAAAGGTGCCACAAAAGGTTCTTTCAAAGATGCCTTTGAAGAACCGTTTTAGTTCCCCTTACAGTCATGTTGGTAAATGAGATGTGAGTGTGAAAAATTTTTTTAAAGGTAAAATGAACCTTCAATAATGTAAAGATTCTTTACTAGTTTATGGGTTTTTCCTTTACGTTATGCACTAAATGTTGTCTTGTCTGGTTGTTTTGTTGTGCTTGTGTTTTTTCTTGCGCTCTGTTTCATCCTGTCTGCTCTTGTGGTCTTGTGGTGTTCTGTTTCTGTTTCTGTTGTTGTGTTGCACCATGGTCCTGGAGGCACGTTGTTTTGTTTCACTGTGTACCGTTTGTGTATATGGTTGAAATGACAATAAACCTATTTGACTTGAATTATGTGGTGGTTCTTTAAACTTGAAAAAAGGATCTTCCCAAAGGATCTTCGAATTACATTTTTAAAAAAGTATATTGAACATTTCTATTTGTTATGAGTAGCTGATGTTTTAATTAAATTCATCAAGTGCAGCCAAGTTGATTCAGATGCCTTGAGATCATGTTGAGACTGTTCCTCCAGAATATCTTCTGTTCGGGTTTTCAGGCTTCTTAACAGTTTGTTCATGATTCCTCTGATTCTATGCATCCATCTCGTTGCTGGTCATCCTCCTCCTCTTTTATCTTTATTTAGAACTGATTCGTCTCATAATATGATCAAAATATGAGAGCTTCAGCTTTTTATCTGGGGATTCAGGCTTGACTTGCTCAAATATCCAGCTGTTTTCTTTTCTATCCAATGTACTTTTAGGGAGCATTTATATGTGTAGTTCAATATTAGTCCTGCTTTGCTTATCATTCATCATCAAAAAAAACCCCGAAGTTATACGAATAAAGTCTCAATTGGTTGAGCAGATTTTATGACAAATGTTTGGCAAACATAACTGTAATAATTTTCAGACCTGATGAGAAACACATGCACATGTCAAAACAGCATCAGAAATCAGATCTGCCTTCTGTCTTTGGTCCGTTTAGTCGTCTTTGATCTGTACTGTGTTCATACTTCAAACAAACCTCACCAGAGTTCACTGGGAAGCGAACCAATATCAGCCTACTCAGGGGGGGCTTAGTCCGTGTATTTGGTCCAGACCAAGGTTTTCACAACAGTTTTCACACTTATTCTAACGGATCGCACGTACAGAGTGATCGGATCAGGTCGTTTATCCTTTTCTATTGTCCAGCATGGGCATCCATAAATAACCACAGACACTGCCACACCCCAAACATGTTAGTGACTCATTGTGATGTCAGGACTCATGAGAGCAAGCATTTTCAGTATATGCTTGTAACAACAACAGCAAAAAAATAAGAGTGAAATCATTATTTACTTGGTATTTAAAACCTGGTCTAAGTACCAAGGAAGAGCTGATGGAAATGAAGTAGAGTGCTGCAAAGTGTATTCAAAGTGCTCGCGAATGCTCACAAAACCTCAGTAATAAAAAAATAACAGGTTTGCTAAACAGATTTTAATTTCAAAAGAAACCGAGGTGTCCCCATGCGTTTGACAAGTGCTGTATCGTAATCTGAGCTTCTGCCAAAGCTTGATTGATTTTTGGAGCTGCACTGGAGCTGTTGACAAGTGGTCCAGTAGCAAGAGACTGAGTGGTGGTCTTGCTTGGCAGGGGTTGTTGTAATCATTTCTCATGAGTTGTTTTGAGCTGGAGTCTTTTGGAGAAATCAGCAGGAAGGGCCCCGATGGGATCTGACCCTACAGTGACCCGTGCACTGTGGAGTAGCCCACGGACACAGAAAAGGGTCAGAAGGGCATGGATGTCTGGAAGTAGAGAAGCAAAACGCACGCACACCCACACACATACACACACACACACACACACACACACTCACACACACACACACAGATACTCACACTCTTCAGATGAAAACAGCTTAGGGGCCAGCTGTCCTTTTCATCATGTATCTCACAAATAACTGACTGCTCCTGCAGTGATGTAATGTTTCAGTAGTGCTACACACACACACACACACACACACACACACACACACACACACAGAGTGCCATGTCATTTCTGCTGTGCTTCATCCATGTGCTGGAAGAGGTGGGATTTTAAACAGCCACTGAAACTGTGCAGACTGTGGTCAAGGTTTCTTCTCTCTTGAAACTTTCTCTTCCTCCAAAGAACAGAAGAGCACGCACATGCTAGGTGTGGTTATTAAAAATGCACTATTTATTTCATCAAAACAGATGTTTAAGCATTGCAGAGCTTATGTTGACATGTCGTTTGTTATTTATGTTATTGTTATGTTTATGTTAATAAAGTCAGAATAAAGAGCGCCGTCTGTTTGAAAATAGCAGTGGGATTTTCATTAGAGCAGATCACTACACCACAGCATCAACTGATATGAAGTGATGTTCAGAAAAAAAAAGATATATGTATACAAATAACCATATTATTTTGTTGCTGTCAGAACAAAAGTTCATATCCACAAGCAGCTTCATAAAGGAAGAACATTTTAGTGCAATGTTATTTATTTATTTATTTGTTTGTTTATTTGTTTTTAATGCTCTACAGCACCTGCTTCTAAAAATGACACTTTGCATCAGTAGTAACACACACGCATTCACACAGACACAAACACACATATGTATATATGTGAGGGCCTCTATGGATTGGTCTAGTTTGTCCTGTATATCCCACAGATGTTTGATCGGATTGAGAACTTGGGAATTTGGTCAACACCTTCAACTCTTTCTCATTTGTCTTAAAAATTCCTGCTGAAAGCGATTACCCTAAGAATGAAGGGGTGTACTCAGTCTGCAGCAATGTTTAAGGATGTGGTACTTGTCAAAATAACATCCAGATCCAAGATTTCCCAGCAGATCATTGCCCAGAGTATCACACTGCCTCTGCCAGTTTGCCTTCTTCCCACAGAGCATCCTGGTGCCTTTCAGCTATGAAGCAAACTGCAATGCATCGTGTGTTCTGATGTCTTTCTCTCACAGCCAGCATTAAATTTTTTAGCAATTCGTGCTACAGTAACTCTTCTGCTAGATCAGACCAGACAGGGTTGTGTTTGCTCACCATGTGTGTCTATAAGCCTCTCCCATAACTCCGTCTCCAGTTATCCCTCCAGGGACCACTTTGTTAGGCACTGACCTCTGCATACTGGGAACATCCCACAAGACCTGCCGTTTTGGAGATACTCTGACCCGGTGGTCCAGCCATCATAGTTTGTCCTCTTACCTGCCCAATTTTCCTGCTTCCAGCACATCAACTTGTGTTATTCACTTCATCTCTTGGTGGTTTAAATGTAAAACTCATCGCCAAATTTATCATCTCCAGTTACGCACATAGGTGCACTTTATAGTTTACATTGATGAAGGGGTTAAAAGGGGTAACAAATGTTGCAGAGAAACAGATGGACTGCAGTCTGTAATTTTGAACCATAAAGTGCACCTGTATGGTAATTAGAGTACATAAGGAACATTACCTGTATGTAATTGTTATATATATATATATATATATATATAACAATTACATACACTTTGCATATATATATATACA